>JAODAC010012721.1:0-24123 GCA_027575185.1 Mimaenictus wilsoni | reverse complement strand
AAATAGGCCTGGAAGAAATATAATACTAGGTTTGCTCTGCTCTTAAAATAAAATAAATCTTAATAAATGTCAGGGACTTGAGTACCTACACCGCCATAGCAGTGGCCAATCTGCCTTCTAGATGGGGCAGGAATGTTGCTCGAGCGAATGCTGATCCGCAGATTACACGAGGAACACAAAGTAGGCCTCAGTAGCAACCAATATGGCTTCCGAGCAGGTTTATCTACCACCGTTGCCTTCAAACGTGTGAAGGACTTTGCAGGACAGGCAAATACGGATCCTCTCTCCAGCAGGCAGCACTGCATCATGGTGACACTAGACGTCAAAAACGCCTTTAACTCTCTGCCGTGGGACGTGATGATGGCCAGTGTAAACAGGCTGAAGTTGCCAAAATACTTGAAGGCTATGACTTGAAAAATAGGTCGCTCCGTTTGACAGTGACCATGGGTCCGATGAAGATCACCAGAGGAGTTCCGCAGGGTTCAATACTAGGTCCATGGTTATGGAATGTGACGAATGATGCTCTACTTTCAGTGGAACTGCCAGTAGGCATTAGCATTGTCAGTTTTGCTGACGATATCGCTCTAATCGGTTGTAACCAAAACAGAGCAACTTTGCTCTCAAGACTCGAAAGGTCAGGCGAGTACGTGAACAACTGGCTCGAGTAACACGGGCTTTCACTGGCGGTCCACAAAACGGGAGCTGCCTGGCTTTCAACGAGACGGAAAGACAGGACTGGCGACGAGTATGTTATTATCTAGAACCACAAGGTCGTAATCGCTAAATACCTAACCTACCTGAGAGTTGTAATGGAGGCTAACCCAAGGAGGCCTAACCATATTAAAAAAGTATGTAGCCAGACACGTAGCACCAGCGCCGCCATTGCCAGATTAATGCCAAAACTAGGCGGAGGTGGTGACCCAGCTCGAAAAGTCTTAGCCTCTGTGGTCTTTTCTAAACTGCTCTATGCAACGCCGGCATGGGCAAATGCTACAACAACGAATAGCAACAGAACCACCAAGTTGAGGAGTGCGGTGAGATACTGTAGTCTTGGCATTCGCAGAGCTTACTGCACTGTGTCGACTGAAGCAGCAGAGGTTCTCTCGGGAATGCCGCCAACCGACCTCCTAGTGGAGGAACGAAAATATCGGTATCATCTAAGAAAGAACGAAGAAAACTTGCAGCCGCCCTGTACCATCTCAGCATGGATCGAGCGCTGGCTTCGTAGTTCCAAATCACCATGGCTTAAAAAATGCATCCCAGAAGTTTACGCATGGGTGGGCAGACAACATGGAAACTACAACCCTTACTTGACACAGTTACTGCTAGGGCACGGGCAATTTGAAGCCTATCTTGATCGCATTGGAAAACGCCCAAACGATGCCTGCTGATATTGCACGCTGGGAGCCGCTGACAATGCCGTACATATTCTATCGACTTGCCCTGCCTGGAGCATGGAACGCTTGGCTATGTTAGCAATAGCACATTGTGAAAACCCAACCTCGGAACAGTTAAGCAGACATATGTTAGCTTGCGAACAAGCTTGGAAGGCTGTTGCGAGCTTTACCGAAAAAGTCTTGCAGAGGAAAGCCAAAGAGTTACATTCGACCATCTTATGGTGTGCACACCTCCATCAGTACGACCCGAGGTACGACACCTTGAAGCAATGCTTCGGTGGTTCCGAGTTGGCCCAGACGACACCAGTTTATATATTTATACTTGCGGCTTGAGCACGCTGACTACCAACGCACATCAGCTCCCATTTCAGAAGGCCACTTGCTCCGGTTAGAGATACGCCGGCAACGCCTTATAAATAAAAAAGAAATAAAAAACCTGCGGTAGTAAAACGGCTTTTGGATCCTGACGAGGACATGTATACAGTATCTAAGGAGTTAACTAGAGCAACCGAAGTACGTAGTAGTCATTGTGTGCATGTAGCAGAATATGCTGAAAAGAAAGCCCGTCTTCTAGCGTGTGTTTGTGCGTAGATACCGTGGTAGAGTATTTTTGACTGCATTGTCACTTTCTTAGACAATGATAACAACAGGAGCATGAAAGCTGAAATATCGACTCGAAGTAATCTCACCACCTGGCCCTTCTCGAGTGTCCACTCTAAATAATTTTCAAGTGGAAATAAAATAGAATTCCAACAAAACAATGATCGTCGCGTTTGTTTTCCATGAGGGATTCATGGGCACATAATCAGCTGCCCAAAGCCGATAAGCAACGAAACGAAAACATGCAGCTGAATTGTCAGCATTTTCTTGAGAACCACGTTCCGTTTGACAAAGTTGAAAGACAAAGAAACGGCAAACTTTGGAGCTGGCTCAACAACGCCGTATTAGTATTCGTTGCACTAATTGCCATAATCTTGATCAGGTTGAGCGGCAATGTTTTCTCAGGAGCGCTAATGTGTCGCGGCAAGTCTGATGCCTGTAGCATGTTCGTACATGCACGGACAGGAAATTGGTCGAGCATTCAATTACGAAGTTGATACAGATGCTGACGAATCGATTCTTAAATTCAGCACTGCACAACGACACGGCGCGGCGCATGTATAATTCCAGAAATAATAACATTGCAAACGGTTGGCACCTGCGTGCAAACAGGCATGTGTGCTATTTTAGCAGAAATGTGCGATGTGATTATTGAGGTAAATTTTAATGTCGTACCAGACGCCGACTTGCCGGGTGATTTAGATGCATTAATAGGCAAGGATGCGATTATGTATCCGTATTTTCAACTGGTGAAGAGCTTTGTCTTCAAGGGAATATCTTCTAGATTAATGACTAAGGGCATGAGGTTGCTATGATACGCGCTGACTAACAAGTTTTCAGTACCAATAGCTTAGGTGAAACAAAGAGCCTTCTCTTTATGGTCTTTATCAAACACCAGAACGAGAGCATGTTCTTAAAATTATGGTCGAGATGTAAGGTAAAGGCAAAAGAATGACGGAACGCTCTACTTGTGTGTTGCTTATCGCAGTATAAACAAACAAGAGTGCGCATTGACGCATTACAAAGGCAACACCGTCAAAAAAGAAGAGTTGAATTCACGAGTTGCTCGATGCTATTCAAGATCACCCAGGCCAACTAATGAGTCATGTAGATTATTTCAGACGTAATCCAGTCGTGAAACGGGTTAAACAAATTCAACCAGATGAGTCTTCTCACATTGGCGTGAAAAAAGCGAGATAAAATGAGCAATTCATATTGGCCAAAAAAGACAGAAGTAATTCGCAAATATGTTGACGAGGGTTATTTCAAAGGGCCCGAGAAGCTATGCTTATGGAAATATGTCATCTTGATCAAGCCGAACCGACCATTCGTTCGCTCTGCGGGATGCAAACAAAAGCTCGTGATGATTGACCAATTTTCAAAAGTACTGTCTATTAGTACCTGTTGGAAAGTAGAATGCTGCTGATGCCGTTAAAGCATTGAAGGCATGTTCAGAGATTGGACTGTACCGAAATTAATAATCGTTGATCGTGGTACTGCTTCTGCGGAGTACGAGGAGTTCGTTAAAGAGGCCGTTTTGGAACCGGTAGGTTGTTGTGGAAAAGGTGGCCGAGCAAAAGCTGCTGGGCAGGTAATTTTCCTGAAAGATAAGGAAGCTTTCTGCTTTAAATAACCGATTTCATGTGTTTAAGAATTTAGAATTTTAATTGTTTGCCTGAAACAGGGAGGGGTCGCAACCCTACTGTTTGGTAACAGTGTATCTGGTGTGTCCGATCACTGGTCTGCCTTTATTTAGTGTTTGTGTATGCAGATGGGGCAGGTCTGATCGCACTTCATTATATTATTGACAGTGTATCTGGTGTTCACCGGTCTCATGTACTATTCCAGATTAGGTTCCTGATAGCCCATGTTGGTTGATCCGAAGGACTTCAAACAAAAACTGGGTATTCCACAGTATCAGCAGTTATACCGATTTCGTGTGAATTGTATGATTGTGTGTGTGTGTGTGTGTGTGTGATTTGGGGCCCCTGATTACTGATGAATGTGTTATGTGAACGCATGTTGTTATGATATTAACAGATACACCTGATCAGCAATTTGGTACGATTTGGTAATTATGATGCTCTCGCGGAAGTAGGATATGTTGGATGGTATTTGAATTGTGTGGAGAACAGTTGTGCCAAAGGTTTGGCGATGAGGAGGTGTTTACAGATTCGATGGAGCAATGTAAGAGTGACGTCTCCCAGTCGAACAGACAACAAATGGGCCTTGTCTAAACGGGCAAGGCATTTGCGGATGCAGGTTGCAGTTCATTCCACCCCTTCAGGAAATGGCGTGTGATGCTTCTGGAAGATGTTCGGATCTGAGATGGGTTGAAATTAGGTGTTTGGTGAACACCAACGAAGGACAAACGCTCAAAGGAAGTATTTTGTTTTAGAATATTAATATTTGGCATGCTTTGAAAATGGTGGAGCAAAAAGACTGATTTCTGTTTGAAATTTTTAGTAACCTCCAGCGTACGAGGGCGTGCTAAGGAATGGCCGTGTTAGTGTACGGTGGAATTACAGTATATGCAATCCAAATATCAACGCATACGAGGACGTCCGATCATGACCGAGGACGTGCGACGTCATCTGACAACACGAATATCGTCGAGGGCCGCCGATGTTCAAATTCAAACCTCAAGGTCTTTTCGGAGAACTCATTGTAACGCTACTAGAGCGAGAGAATGCGAAATGTGCGTCGTCGGCGGCAGTTGGTTGTTGGCCGCCGAACGATTGGTGATTAGTCCGACAGTCTTAATGATGCGCTGTCTCTGTGTAAATGTGAGCTCGGGGGTTATTGGTCGGGTTGGTTGGATTTTTCTCGCTAATAGTGCCGCTAATATTTAAATTATTAAACTCTTCTAACATATATTATGACATTATGATGACGATATAATGAAATATCGTCAAGGGGTATCCTTTAAAAAATGTACAAAAATCGTAAAATCATTATATCTCGAGAACTATATGAGCTGCAATCCCCATATTTTGTGATGACATGCAGCAGCTATCTGAAATAATACCCTGTGCGTTTCATCCCAATCGGAGCTAGTCAAAAATTGGTCAAAAATTGCATTTTGAAAGTGGATATTTTTCAACATAGCTCGAGAACGACATAATCGACCCCTATATATTATGACATTTTCTGGATCAGCGCGTTACTCTCTAGAAGAGAGCATAGTTGAGATCTATGGGAGATTAAATAGATAGAAAATTATGACGATATAATGAAATTTGTCAAGGGGTAACCTCCAAAAAATTTATAAAATTCGTCAAATCATCAAAAATCTCGAGAACTTTACAAGCTCATATTTTATGAAGACGTAGAAACTATCTAAAATAATACCCTGGGAGGTTTCATCCCGATCGGAGCTAGTCAAAAATTGATCAAAAATCGAATTGGCGAGTCCTTAGAGGAAATATTATAGGTTAAACTCCTCAATTGTCGGAAAACACTGTTTACTTTGTTATCAATTATCACAATTTAAATTAGTGTTATTTTTTCTTACTTGTTTTTTTTTTGTACTAAACTCATTTTAAAAATCACAAGATTCAAATTTCGCGCCACAAGTTTGTTTGAGGACGGCTGATACAATCATATAAGATGTCCCACTCTGGCCGGTTTGTTTGGATTAAGCAGCGCCCCAAATGACAGCAGGAAGAACTAAAATCGAAGATCTATATCCCAATAAATTCAATCATAATTAAAAATAATTCAACAAGCTATACATATTTGTTAGAGACATTTATTCTCACAAAAAAACATTACAACTGAAATTGTAACAAAACAAAGGACGGAACTCATCACATGTGTAGACTCTTTGTTAGTGTATTTGGTCAATTCTAATTTTACGTTGCCGCATAATACTATTAGAGCTATTCAATGTTTTATTTCACTGCTAGTTCTGCCAATATATCACAGTAAATGGCACTGCACCAGCAACATGAATAATACGGTCGAAGAAAGTCACACGCCACAATACTTTACATAACATAACGTGCAAGAAATTACATTGCATGATCACAAACGCCACATAAAAACGGTGGATATTGGAATGAGGAGGTTAGAATCCATAGTTTACGACCCGACCATCGGTAATTTTCGTATGATTCGGTCATGCTCGCGATTTCGGTAAACGCCGGTGCTGCCACAATCGTCGGCAGGATGAGGCCGTACCGCCACTTCCTCTCATAGGCCTTCCCCCTCACCATTACTCATCTCCCTGCGGCTGACATTTCTGATTTAAACTTGACAAGGTTGCATTCATTGCAACCGAATCTGAACGGAAAATGCCGAACGATTCTAGCTGTCAAATGTCAATATAGAGTTGTGCATTCTCATCCAGTGATTCGCGGTTTTGTTCTATAAACTACTTCATAAAATTACAATTTTCAATCTTGTTCAGCTGCCAAAATGTACACCTTGTGCCCTGAAACACCGGCTCCAGGTTTCTCCTTCGAAAACTGCAAAAGGTTGGTCAAATTTCTAACTAATATAAATTTAATACTCGATACACTAATGTAACCTCAAAATAAGAGGATTTTCAAAGTTTTGGCATACTGAATTGTATGTTTTGTATTATTTAGGAATGCTACATTGTCAGGAAAGGGCTTTCCAGTCCCCAAAGCTACGAAAACTGGCACAACAATCGTAGGGATTATCTACGCTGATGGTGTTATCTTAGGTGCAGACACCCGAGCCACCGAAGACACTATTGTCTCTGATAAAAACTGTTCAAAGATTCATTATCTTGCTCCAAACATGTAGTATGTAATTATTTAAATATTATATTAATTGTTTTATGATTTATGACAGTTAATATTGATAGAGACGTTTTTAATACTATATATTTTTAAAACAGTTGTTGTGGTGCTGGAACAGCTGCTGACACCGAGATGACCACGAATCAAATGGCCAGTCAGCTAGAACTACATCGTTTGTACACAAACCGTGTTGTACCCGTTGTGGCTGCGAATACAATGCTGAAGCAGTACCTCTTCCGTTACCAAGGGCACGTTGGAGCTGCACTCGTCCTCGGTGGAGTTGATAACACCGGACCACATTTGTTCTCAATCCATCCTCATGGGTCAACTGATAAGTTGCCTTACACTACAATGGGGTCAGGTTCATTGGCAGCTATGGCGGTATTTGAGTCGCGCTGGAAGCCAGACCTTACCGAAGAAGAGGGTAAACTGCTCGTGCGTGACGCCATCGCCGCAGGTATCTTCAACGATCTTGGCTCCGGTTCCAATGTGGATTTATGCATTATTCGTAAGAACCACGTGGAGTATATTCGCACTTACGACGAGGCTAACAAGAAAGGTACGAAGCAGTCGGTGTATCGTTATCCGAAGGGCACCACTGAGGTTTTGTCCACTAAAACGATGAAGATTGATGTTTCTGATGTGACGGTGAAGTATTTCGACGAGTCGCAGGGTGAATCCATGGATACATCTTCGTAGATAAGTTGATGCAAGTTTTCTTATACTTTATTTTCTTTGAAATGGATTAAAAACGATATTTAATTGAGTAATTGGGATCGTTGTCTTAAGATTAATAAATAATGTCATTTTTAATCGAATTTCATTAAATTTATTTTTATTTGAAGATTCTCTTGTCACCCAAGTATTGTATACTTAATACTTGGTTTAAAAAAGGTTCATATTTATTACATGCTAGTGGTTTATTGTTTTATTGTCGTACATTAGTTTCGTAATTTGTAATTCTTGGCAATGACAAAAAATGTGGCGTTCGCCCCAAATGAAGGCCATGATGACTAAAAAACGAAAATACAAGTGTTAATGCGTTTCATTAAAACGTTGACGCCAGCGCATGATACGCGTGTCCGCTGCATCGGGCAGCGCTTTCTTATGCCAATCTCACCCTCCGTTTTTTTAAGCGTGCGCCCCTGATTATTTACGTTGGTATGGCAACTGCATTTGTTTCACGTTATGCGCCGCCTGCGATCTCGACATACTAGCCGATTCAAACTGTTAATTCAAATTTCAACGAATGAAAACGTTTCCAAACGAACCAAATATTTCAATTTTTTTAAATGTTTGGCAAGTACTATTGACTTATAATATTTAGACAGACAAGGGATAATCTTTTTTTCTGAATATTTTCAATATGTTTGATATGGCATGACTCCACTTACAGAGTTTGTACCGAAACCTAAGCAATTTGATTTAAAAAATTGCTCTCGTAATTGGTTTTTATATGATAATTCGAAAATATCACAAATTATTTTAACAGTTCAACAACACCTGTCTTGTGGAAAGTGGCAAAGAGCGAAACCAGTGGCAAAGAGCGAAACCAGTGGCAAATAGCAAAATCAGTGGCAAAGAGCAAAACCAGTGGCAAAGAGCGAAACCAGTGGCAAAGAGCGAAACCAGTGGCGTAACAAAAAAATCAATATTTCTTAACGCCCCGCAATCCGTGCATCCCCGGTGGGACACGCCGGCGTGTGCTTGGTTTAAAAGGTCCATATTTGTTACATGTCAGTGGTTTATTGTCGCACATTAGTTTCATAAATTGTTGTAATTCTTGGCACTCACAAAAAATGTTTGAGGTAATACTTCCATAAGGGCGATTGACTTGAGAAGTAAAGTGGTAAATGCACGCTGATTTTTGGCGACATTTAGTTCCAAAACTACTTTTTTATGTTTGTTTTGTTTCAACTTAAGAGATAGGTTATTTTTATTAATGACCTTTTCAATTTAATTCTTGATTTTTAAATTTCTGGGGCGTCCGCCCCGCAAGAAGGCCATGATAACTAAAAAACGAAAATACATGTGTTAATACGTTTCATTAGTAGCTTCTGCGAGCGTGCTCCAAAGGATTTTGTCGCACTTTTGATGGTTTTGGCACACGCTTACTTCAAAACGCTTGTTTCCACCCGCTACCGCGTTCGTCAAAGCCGCCGTTCGATGCATACATACGAAAAAAAATAATTTTCTTCACATAAATAGAATATATTTATAAACTGTCATAAAATACATATAAATAACACTTTAAACTGTTTTCGGACGGAATTTTGGTTAAATATTAATCTCTTCTGCCTTATAGTCTTGTCTTGATATAAATAACTTAAGTATTTTTATGAACAATAAAATCCCAAGTCTCGCGCCATCGCAACTTTAAAATATCCTCAGTCGTCAAGTCTGTCATGCCATAGCTCAAGACCGTAAATCTCTTAAAAACATAGATAACACAGCAAAGCCATGCCAAAATACCAGCGATGAAACAATACTTCAGCCATCGCCTCTTCAACAAGTGATAAACATGTTCAATGAGTGCTGCTGTCAATAATACTTTAAATGTAAATGCTGGTAAGTAGTGATGAAGGAACAGGGTGCGTTCAACGAAGAAGTAAGGCACATAGTGGATGAGATACCCAAGGAAAAACACTTCACCTATGAGGAGAAATCCGGACCATTGGGTTTCGGTGATATCGTAGCAACAACGACGTCGTCTTAGGAGGTAGAACACTAGGAGAGCAAAGTATAGTACCAGGGCGAATGTTGCTGAAAACCAGACTAGAATGTTGCCGAGAAGATGAATTTGAGCCTGAAATTTTTTTAAAATATTCATCATGTATTTATAAAATGTGAATTATAAAAATATTTGATATTGTTAAACAATTAACGCTATGCTCTCGAGTGGCGTGGATTCCACGCCTATTTCTAACTGCTATTATTTGAATTGACTGATCAGACAATCACATTTAAGCACGCATGTGTGACTTTCGTAATTTTTAACAGTGTAGCGGGTCATTTTTGTCTTAATTACATAGGATCACCGATAATTATACCGGTGTACATAACATTTTTTAACGTAGACATTGCGATGAATAGTTTTATGTGTGGAAATTAAAGAAGTGATTATCTTTCTGCTAATGCTGATACGCGGATTAACCCAAACACTGCCGAATCCCAAAATATGGTCTACAAAAAATCTCAAACTATGTTTATAAAACAGATCTGATCAGCTATTATCAGCTTTTTTGGTTGCTGCACACATTTAAAAATATTATTGAATTATTTAAAACTTACATTACTATTTTGTGAGACGTAATAAGCAATCCCCCGAGACATAAGAGGCCATTCCAAAGGTTCAGAGCTGTACATATGGTTTTGCACACCATCTGTACTGCTAAACATCATCTTGTAATGCAACTCGAAGAATTTATCCCAAAAAGATAAATGTGTTGCGGCTGTCGGTATCATTTCAGCGTTGACTAAGTCTCTTTCTCGTTCTTTTTGGTCTTCAGCTGTTAAAAATTAGATTTTCGTTAATAAAAATAGACTAATGCTTCTTAAATTTTGCTCTCATATTCATTTCTCTTTTGAATGGCTTCAGTATTTATTAGATTAAAAATATGTTAAAGAGAGAAAAAACTTACATTTTGTATATCGATGCTCCTCAACATTCCAAACAGTATCATCTTGAACAACAATACGATCGGTGACAATTTCATGCTGATGAAAACCCCAATCAGGCAGTTGTTTCCCACTGAATTTCAACGCTTGACCACTGTTAACATGTGTTAGTCGTACCAAACTTTGTATAGTATTCCACGTATCGCCGTACTGGTCTCGATTAAGGATGTCAACTCTCCAAAGGTTTTGTGCGGGCATGGAAACGTTGTAGTCGATGTAACAGGAGACTTCTTGGCACTGCGGTGACATTGGTGCAGCTACATCGTGGGAATTTAATGCTCGTGAAGTAATACCGTGAACAAATTGAATAACGTCGCCGTGTTTAATGATATCGGCGGGTTGCTCCACGACGAGGTCGTTTTTGTCGGGACGTTTGACGATCCACCAGTTGTTGACGTCTTTGAAGGAGTAGCAGGAGACTTGCTGTTGGTGGCTGGAGCCTCGTTTGTCGTTGTATCGAACGGGATATACGTGTTGATGGGAGTGTAACCAACATGTACGCCCATGAGTATGTCTGGAAAAAGTTATTTATAATTTATTTTCATAAGAAGACGTAATATGATCTAACAAGTATATAATTATGTTAATTTTTCTTTTGATTCACACCAAAATGAACTCAATATCGCTTTCAAATGATTAAACTGAGTTACAGTAGTGAAAAGAAGTAATCTTTGTAATTTTTTAAGGGAAAATAATATCGATTATTCGGTACTTTTTCTAAAAGTATACGATTTCAAGAATATGAAAAATCGATGTATTAGCCCCTTAAACAAAGGAAAGTTACCATTAATAAAACATACCTTAAAGTAATCTGTGATCCATGCGAAATATACAATGGTTGTCCTTTTGTAATAGAAGCCAAACCACCTTCCAAACTCGCCTGGAACGCACTCGTCATAATACTATCATGAGGCCCAGCTTTGTGCAACATCTCCAAATGTACATAGAAAATCCCCACGTAAACAGCAGCAGGCACTGCAAATCCAATTACTAACAAATTCATAAACTGTCGCGTTAATTCCGTATCACTTTTTGTAATATCGCCAATTTTTTTCCATAAATCCACGCCAACAATCGCTGCCCCCAGTAAACAGGAATAAAAACCAACATATTTCACGCTCAACGCGCATGTTAGACTCCCACAGCCTAAACTCAACCATAAAAACCATGAGATTGAGTAAAGACGTTGTTTTCTGTACTTAACAATGCATAGAATTCCGAAGAGTGCGAAGAATAATAGGGGTGTTTCCATGAGTATAAAACGACTCTGGGTGAGCAGCGCATTGTCGAATAAGAGTAATAACGCTGCTAAAAATGCTGTCCATTGAGACAGGCCCAATTCAAACATGAGATGATATGTTGTTGGTATTAATAAACTGCCGAAAAGTGCCGGAATGAAACGCAGGGCAAACAGTGGAACATTTTCGGAGTAAGACGATCCGATTCGATCAAATTTAAACTTTCCATCATAACCCATTATGTAGGCTATTGCAGCGACGAGTTGTTTGCCTAAAGGTGGATGCACATCGAAGAAAAATGTGTTTTTCATGTATAACGAGATGTATTTTCCATAATGTAGCTCATCAAATCTAAAAATTTTAAGAATTTAAAATCCATTTTCAAATTTAATAAAGTGAGGAAATTAAATTCATAAAACAAGAAGAAACTTACACAATGTTACAAGGTTGATCCAATCTATACATTCTCGTTACAATAGCAACAAGAAATAATAATATAGATACCAAATCGATATCTAAATGCATTTGAAAATACTTCTGCTTTTCGTCACATTGTTTGGCTTTTTGTAAACTCTGTTGAGGATGTTCCTCGTTATAAACCGTTCCATTTTTAGCTTGTATTCTTTCTGCACAAATATTTTCTATCGTGTTCTTCTCAAGCAAGTTTTTATTCACTGTATCGCACTTTTTATTACTTATTTCTTGTTTGAATTGTGACTTATCTTTCTCTCTAGTTTTACTTTTCGTGGCAGTTTCCATTATGTTGTTCAGTAATTTTCTACAAATTTTCACTTGTTTCGTTGTGTTTTATGCTCGTTTGTGGCGAATTTTGAATCCACATCAGCACGCAACATTCCTTCCTGTGCGATTACCTGCACGTTATGGATGGGGAACCTGTTTGTTCGCTGCTGGACACGTAGTCGCATTGTAAACCATTCTGCATGCAAAGAAAAGCGAAGAAGTGGCGGTGCAAGTAACGGTAAATTCTTTGCCTTTTGTGGGCATTGCAGTAGAACGACGTGATTTTTGCAATAAGCAGAGGTGCATTCAAGATACCACAAATCGTAGATGGTTATGCTATTATATTTAATTTCACTTACACCATTATTTCAGGTAAATTTATATTTGTGCTGTAACCATTTCTATGGTAGGCAACTTTTTATACAGATTATGTTTACAGTTTTGTTTACTTACATAAAAATGTTTATTAAATAATTACTTATCAATTATTATTACACAATACTTTAAATTTCTCATTGTACTAAAATTTGAAAGTCTTGATGCTTAACAAACGTTGAAGTTGTAAATATAAATTAAAAAGTAAATGCTAGGCAACACTTTGTTTTGAGTATTGCTAGGCATTTTATAGCGACATATGCTCTAAACAATTACACTTCTATTTTTCCATCTTCCTGGTAAAAAAGCAGGAAGTTGTGCAGCATTTTTAACAACAACAAAAAATGTTTTAACTAGTTTAAATATTTGAAAATAAGAATCATACACCTGCAACTAAATATACTCCAGTTCTTTTATTTTATGTTGGTATGACTTTACACCAACTTTGGCGCGCATTTAAACCGCCTTTTCAACGAATTTTATCAATCCCGCAAAGAATAACGCGCCATTTCACATCCAGGCTTTGAGTGCACCGCATCACCCGAAGGTAATTCCTAAAATATTCTACAATTTTTATTTCATGATTAGTTAAATTCAAAACTCATACAAATGTTTAGTCTAAAACAGTTTCACAATGTCCCTGTACGCGGAAAACAAGGAAAATGTAACCTCGAACGTGTTGTGCGAGAAAATCAACAATGAGAAAAACATCTCGAGCATGAAATCGCTCAGCCTGTCTTCCTCGCCGCCGAAGGAGAAATTTGATCCGGAAATTGAGCCGCTACTTAAGGAAAACCCACGCAGGTTTGTTATTTTCCCTATTCAATACCCGGATATTTGGGCGAAGTACAAGGAAGCTGAGGCATCCTTCTGGACAACCGAGGAAGTCGACCTCTCAAAAGATCCTGCACATTGGGCGAAGTTAACGTCTGATGAGCGCCACTTCATTTCGCATGTCCTGGCCTTCTTTGCAGCTTCCGATGGCATCGTCAACGAGAATTTGGTGGAGCGATTCAGCCAGGAAGTGCAGGTAACTGAAGCTAGATGCTTCTACGGCTTCCAGATTGCTATTGAGAATGTTCACTCAGAGATGTACAGCATGCTGATTGAAACCTACATCTCTGATGAGAAGGAGAAGGATTATTTGTTTAACGCTGTCGAGACAATGCCGTGCGTTGCTAAGAAGGCTAACTGGGCATTGAATTGGATCAGCAGCAAAGATGCAACGTTCGGTGAGCGTATCGTCGCTTTTGCTGCAGTTGAAGGTATCTTCTTCTCCGGGTCGTTTGCCTCGATCTTCTGGCTGAAGAAACGTGGTCTTATGCCGGGTTTAACGTTCTCCAACGAGCTGATTTCCAGAGATGAAGGCCTCCACTGCGATTTTGCCTGCCTTATGTTCTCGCATTTGGTGCAGAAACCTTCCCAAGAAAGAGTGACGAGCATTATTCGTGAGGCGGTGAAAATCGAGCAGGAATTCCTCACCGACGCCCTGCCAGTGTCTCTGATTGGTATGAATTGCAGACTGATGTGCCAATACATTGAATTCGTCGCTGACCGACTTTTGGGTGAGCTTGGATGCGAAAAGATCTTTAATGTTACGAATCCCTTTGATTTTATGACCATTATATCCACTGACGGCAAGACCAACTTCTTCGAGAAGAAGGTCGGCGAGTATCAAAAGGCTGGTGTGATGAACTCAGTCAATGACAATGATTTTACGTTCGGCGCTGACTTCTAAACTGATTTTTTATATTTTATTTTCAATGGTCTAGCTTTAGGTTTCAAAACCCTTTCTAACGTTTATTTATAGTAATGTATATGTATTTTTAACCCTGCACCAATGATGCCTTTTTAGTGATATTAATATCTCGAGTATTCTTAATGACTTAAATTTTTATGAATTATTTGTAATTTTTAGTGACTGAAAATATATATTGCAGCAGGTTTGCAAATAATTATTTTCAATGCTATGAATCCTCAAGAATTTTCAGGTTTGCTCATGATTTATCCTCCTCGAAGTGTTTAAATGCAAATTTCGTAATATTGCAAAATTGTTTTCAAAATCGCAAAGACAAATTCGTGTCTTTAAAAAGAATGCTAGTTTTATATTCCACGAAGAGGGCGCTTGTGTCGCATATTTTACTATGTTTAATTTAAAGTTATTTCATTACTCGTATGTTTTTATGTAATTAAATATTTGTCAATTACTCAAAATTGCTTTAGTATTGTTTGGGATAAGATATTTTCGTAATTGTCGATTTAACATCTAATTTTGTGAAGAAATAACGATTGCTGCGCCCTCAGAAATTCTCACGAAAGCTTAAAGTTTTTTCCTTGGCAGAGTAGATATTATGTTATAGTATTACGTTTATTTGTCAATTGTCAAAAACAATGACAATGTCATCATAACACTAACCTCAATTCCCCCCGATCTAGTTTGTCACTTTTCGTCACATTTAGTTTGTGAAATTGTGTGATTATTGTTTGTACTGATGCGTAACTCGACTCCCAGCTAGTTTACTGGCTCACTAACAAATGTAATGTTATCGAGAATATATCGCACGGAAACAGACATTCGAGGGAGGCAAATCAACACACTCAAAGTATTCAATGCAAAGTAAGTAGACGTTTATGACTAATGTTTGCTAATATCATGTTTTTTGTTGTTTTGTTCTTGTAAATTACTCATAATTATAATTACTCATAACATTTATGATTTTTCAGTGTTGTCGAAATACAGGAAGGTCAGGAGTATCAAGTATTATTCAAATCCGGCAGCAATGACTTAGTTTTAAATATATCCTTGACAAACGAGTTTCCAGAGGATAAACCTATTATTAAAGTGAAGCCTATTGTTCTGCATCAATGGGTAACTGCAGATGGCGAAGTAACTGGGGCACCAGGTTTAATCAGCGTAAGGTGTATTCGATAAATTTTTGGAATGAGTTTTACGTATTTATATTTGTAGTTCACTGTACACTCAGATTTGGGAAGAGTTGTACAAGCAATAATCAGGGAATTTGAGAGGACACCACCACCTTTACAAGAGACTTGTAGTTTATCAACGTCACCATCAGTAGCAGTAAGAAGTACGTTCATTTTTTAAAGATGTAAAGTCGAGTTTAAAACGTGTTTGATTTTAGTACAACCAGATGTAGAAAGAATGGGAAGAGCTAGTCCAAATCATAACTATTTTAATCACAATTACCCAGTAACTACAACGAGTAGTCAACTGGCAGGCAGCTACCAATCAACAGCATTCCCCGAGCTGAGCACGATGAGCAACGACGAGCTGAAGCTACTCAACGAGAGTCTGGAACGTCAGGAGGATTTCCTCGAGAATCGGCCGCAAACGAAAGAAACGAATAAGATGATCGACGATCTCATTCTGCAGATTGAAGAGCTCGCCGACTCCAATCTCAGCAAGCAGCCGCTGCTTGGTGCGCTACGTGAGGATGTGAGCAGTCGCGTCGAGGAGGTGACAAAGCTGGCGTTCGAAACTGAAAGACTGAACCATGCGTATCAGACAATCGCCGAGCGTTACTCTCCGAAGAACATCAAGCAACAGCTGCAGATTGCTGCGGAGGAGGCGAACGCGCACAGTGAGTCCATCGCCGAGCAGTTTCTGCAAGGCCAGTTGGACGTTGATCGTTTCGTCGTCGAGTATATTCAGTCGCGAAGTCTAGCACAGGCGCGCAAGACCAAGGAGGAGAAGCTCACCCAGCAGCTGGAGAATCTGCAACGAGCTGGCTTTTAAAACCAGCTGGCGGTGGTTGACCATGTGTATTTATTTGTTCGTTAACGCGCTGTATCTTATACAAACGCATACCGCATACCTACTTACTTGTGAATCCGATTGTGATTTATTCCGATTCGTTTAGGCTTAAGTTTTAGCATTTGTGATCAATGTATGTATGAATATAATAACTTATAGTTTTCTGCGGTATACAATTTACAGAAACTAGTAAATGAAGAAGCAAAGATAATATATTCTTATTTAAATCCATTCAAGTAGTGTTCCTTTTTTGATTTGGTAGCTGATTAATTTTTTAAAAAATGTAATTTCGTAAAATTTTTAAAAGCTATAATGAGCGACATCTTTTAAACAACTGACTAATTATAAAACACAATTTAAAAAACTTGTGCAGAAATCTGTAATATATAAGTTAATGCATCACAGTGAATATAAGATGGCACCACATATTCTAAATAGATATTTTAATTTGAGAAATTCGACTTGAAATTTAGTCGAGGTACTTTAGGGGTTAAAATGAACACATTTTCCTACTTTTATGTTTATTATTATTTCATATTTTTAGTTTATGATACACAGAGAATAAGAATTCAATATTTTTAAATGTAATTGTTCGAATCGAAATTTGTAACAAATGGAAAGTAAATAATAAAACTTCTTAAATGCGAGAAAGACTTTCATTGTATTATAATTTATAACAGAGATTCTCGAAAACTATTAAACTTTTTCAGAATGTTTTTACATTTTCTTATAGAGAATGATATCTTGCTTCATTTGATACCATTTTACCTTGTTCGAAGACCGGCAACAAGCGGACGAAGTATTGGTCCAGTGGTTATGGCGTGTGCTCATAATACCCCTTATGGAAAAAATATCACCAGGTTTTAAATTTTATTTCCTGTAACTAGTATTAAGAATATTAAACTATTGTATTGTTGATTTCTATATCACCTTACCAACGCCAAACATCTATGTAACAACAAATAAACAAATAAATTTAAGAAGTTTTATTATTTATTTTTCATTCGTCACAAATGTCAATTCGTAAACATTTAAAAATATTGACCTCTTATTCTCTGTACATTGTAAACATAAGTATGACTATGTGCCTATATGCCGAAAAACTGCCCTAAGTAGTATCAAACATGGCTCAGCAGAATGATTTAGCAGCTCTGCCCGCAAGATCTAACATCACTTTCACGCAGTGGTCCTTGATTAAAGACTATAGCAAGCGAGGTGAAGGCGAAGGGTCAATATGCGGTGCCATAAAACGAGATTCGGCTAAGGGAGAAAACCCCAACAGAAAATCCCGATCCTCCTGGTAGGGGGTTTAGGCGTTGGGTTAGGTTATGCCAGCAACCCATCACTTGGAAAATATACTCATCGCTAAAAGTACTCTCATGACTATGTGTTCATTTTAATCACTAAAATTTCGATCAGGTGTATGCCGCCAAAGTGGCACAGTGGTACGGTCAATGGATGCGAACAAGGAGATCACAGGATCGGGGCCCGGTCGGGTCGTCCATTTTTCTCGTCCGGCAGGAGTGGAGCTCGTGAGTCGTGACTCGGATGAAGTTCGCCGCGAAGCGGCGAACTATAAGATTGCAGCCCACCGGGAAAACGAACCCCCGCCGCGGAGCGGCGGTTGACCATTCTATTTTGCCAAAACGTATAATTAAAAATATAATTCGAAAAAAAGAAGGTGCTTCAACCTCCGCAGGCGGGAACTGAACCCGCCGCGGCCAAACACAAAGCATACACCCTAACCACTAGACCAATACCCTAACCTACTAGCACATGTTTTGGAACATACCAAAAATGGTACCAAATGAAAGAAGACATTCTCTATAAGGCAATGTAATGTAATTGTTCGGATCGAAATTTCTAAGAAAAGAAAAAATAAAACTTCTTAAATGCGATAAAGTCTTTTATTGTAATATAATTCAGTTCACAATACCAAATTCAACATTACCTCTTTGCGCCTTCCGAAAATTTTACAATAGTATCTAAAATTTTGGTACCAGGACTTCAGAGATGCGAAGAGATACAGTTTGAGGATTTTAAATAATTAAATAAATTTAATATTTCATACAATTCACAACGTTTTCATACCTCGAAAACATATCTTTGATCTTGAAAATCGTATTAACGACCAATATGTTTCGACAATGACAAAAATGAAAACTCATTTTTAAAGTGCTGTTTATTGTATTACAGGTTAACATTGAAACTTTTTCCTATTTGCATTTGATTATGAATAGAGAAGAGTTAGTGATGCAAAAGATTGAAGAGACACTTTTGTATGTTCATATATTTAGTGCAATTTTCTTCTTCACTCTTACTTTTGTCGAAACAAGCTTGAACTTGATCCATGTCTTTTTCTTTACCTTCCGGTATCAGTGTTTCGGCCTTTGAGGAATCGTAATTGCCATCGCCATCAATAATTCCACACTTTTGCATCATGCATTTCGACATGCATTTGTCCGGGTTTTCATCCATAATCTTTTTAAAGTTTGACAGTCCTCCTTCACGTATGCCACTCAAATCTATTCCCAGTTCTTCAGCACAACTTTTCATATTACCGAAAAATTCCTTCATTTTTGCCTTGTCCATTTTTGCTGTCTGCATTATCATAAAACAATGTTACATTGTTACTATGTTCATTGTGTTAAAGCAAAACAATTCATTATTTTTAAAAATTAACATTTGAAGCATCAAAACGGATGTAAACAAATAAATTTGTACTTACTGCAACAGCCACAAAGGCAATCAGAAGAGTAAAGCAAATCAGAGACTTCATTTTGGTTTAGATTTAACAATGTTGCATCGAATTGTGTTTAGTTATAATAAATTCATCCTTTTATACCTATAAAATGTTGCTCTTCTTTTTATAAATATATTTTTTGTTTGTTATAAAATATAATTGTAGTTCAACACGCAGAGGGCTTTTATTTGTTGTTAAACATTAACTATATCACGCGAACTTTAAAAAATTACCTTGATTACAGTATGACACGAATTTTACCTATTTCGAACTTCTATATTGTATCCGGTAACATTATTTCAATAGAAAAAAGTTTATACTGTTAAAATCGATTTTAACCTGTGAAATAAATATAAAATTAATGTAAATCAGTGCAAATAAAACATAATTTTATACTTATTACCCTAGTTATTAGTAAAAAAAAACATATGAGATTTTTAATTTTAGACAAAGTTTTATATTCGAAGGCTGATATTTTCAGGTAGGATTGAGGCAATTTAAAATGAATAACATAATATAAAAGTTTATTTAATTGTCTTTCAAATGATGTATAATATGTATACGTTATTAGTATAAATTACTGTGAAATTATAGAAAAATAAACTAAAAACATTTAGAGTATTAATTATTGTAGAAGTTTAAAGCCGCGAAAAGAGTATAAGAAATTATTATAAAAGTGCGAAGTTACACTTTCTGATAGCTAATTTAATTGTCTTTTCAACGATATATAACATGTCTAGCTAGTTGTAAAAACAAAACCATAAAATCTAAAAAATGAAGGTAAATCAGGAATGTTGTAATGGTCCCCAAAAATAATTCCAAACTTTTACATAAAATGACACAAAACCCATTCAGGTCAAATAAGTGTACTATATATTATTCAATTCACAATGTAATGAACTTTTGTAGGATATATACGCTTATACTCTCATCAGATAATTAAAGCTGTTATTGTTTAAAGATTATGATGATAACAAAATTCGTACGTGTTGTGGTTAACAAAACTAGATTTAAAACTTCAATAATTCGATAACAAGTCAATTAATTAACTTTCATTAAATTTTATAATCCTAATTACAGGTTGTTTCGTACTTTTCCTTACTTTGTCATTTTTACTTACAATTCGAAATATTCTACTTTCAATTTTTCTTCCAACAAGATTTTTCAGAATTATGCCAAAAAATATATTCTCGAATTATTTTTGATTATTTCAGAACATAAAAATGATAAAAACATGCAAATGTTATCAAATGCAATATTATTATTGAGGTTATTGGTATTCCCCGCCATTAACAATAGCATTAACTTTAATTAAACAACTTACATTACCTTGTTTCATTAATATTTCAACATAATCAGTTTTCAAGATAGTGCCAACTACTTAAATACTCACAAATAATGTTTAGTATTAATTTCGTTATAAAATATACAAGTTTCGGCATTCTAATAAGCAAGTATCCGATAAATATATCCGGCCTAACAAAATAAACATTTTTTCGATGGTTATTACACAAATTAAGAAGCAATCTGATAATGAACAATCAGCAAATCAAAGCGTGAACTTGACAATAAACCTGACCGTTATACAATTAGATCTTATCAACTAATCATTGATCAATTAAAGATAGAAGCTAAAAATTTACCAATACTAATCACAAAGTCTAAGTTGCCATTTGATAAGATATGGAAAATCATACTGCGTGCCAAATCAAACCAAATCGCTTATAAATTAATCACACCCTCAACGAATGTTACTTCAAGTAAAACTTTATACTCGTGAAGTTTTTTCAAATAAATTTTTGAGCTCTTTATCGAGTGAAAAATGTTAGCGAATACTTTTTTGGTGGCCTGCCTTTTGGGCATTGCCTTCGCAGCTCCTCAAACTTTTCCAGCAGGTCATAGTTCCGCCATGATGATTAAGGAACTTGCCAATACTTTCGATTCGTAAGTAATGCTCATTTTTAGTCATTTTAAGAGAGTTATTTGTTAAACGAGTAGGAAATATTTATAAATTGATTTTCTAAACAGAATGGATGCCAGACAAAAAATAGATTCTATGAATGATATGGCTGATGTGGTCCTCACGGAAATTCGTTTGTTGATGGGAGATTTGGGTTTGGACCCATTGCAACTGCCTGATATGCATCAGAACTTTAGTTATGTAGGTTTTTCACTTTGAAATTTTGTTTTTTGAAACGTTTAGAATGTAATTGGTTGTATGTATTTGTTACGTTTTGATAGAAACCTCTTTGGATTACTTATCATGGTGAAATTGATATGGAACGTGGTTGGGCACAAGATATCTCTGAAATCTACCGAAACGGCGATGTCAAAATGGACTACACTAATCGTGTGGTTACTGTTGATGTTCCGATTCAATTTACGAAGATTTTGGTAATTTTTTTTTATATGAATATGTTGGTGTTTACCGTCAATTTGCATTTCTGCCGAATCAATCAGTTTTCCCCCTTAAAAGTCTAACAAGGAGAGTGTCTCAATTGTCCAACATAGAATCGAATAAAACTTTTTGTACGTGAAGTACATATATAGAAATAATTTGTGTTGGCGAGATTTTACGCCGTTTTGAGCCGTTTGTTAAAAAAAAATTCAAAGTTTGGTCACAAATAAAGCGAATTGAATGGAATTGACTGCTTTAACAGCAAGTTATATCGGTTTTGTGGCATTAGTTAGCGTGCTTGCCTTCTGATCCAAAGTTTGCGGTTTGAAATTTTTCCGGCGAACCTTTTGTTTTCTTTTTAAATGATATATTTAACAAATAATTATATATCAATAAATAATACATGAATAAAAGTTTCATTCAATTTCATGTTGGACAATTGAGACACTTTCCTTGTAAGCAAAATTAATTCTACTTGCTCCAGATTTATCTCAACCTCTTAAGCTATAAAAATCCATAACTTTTGATTCTATTTGCTTTATTCTATTGATTTTTCTTTAGTTCAACTACGATTACAGCGCGAAACTAATGAATTTGGGACCCGAAGGTGGAGTTGAAGGAAGTGCAGCCAATATCAAAGTTTTCTTCTCCCTTAGCATAGACTTTGACAATTTGCAAGTGACTCTCAACAAATTCGAGATCTCCCGTATCGGGTAAGTTAATTTTAAACCTTTTATCTTTTTTTTTATTTTAATTTTGATTAAATGTGATTTAACTGATTCAAATCTCTCTCTCTCTTTACCTCTCTATCAATAGATCAATTAAGGTGAAGTTCACTGGTAACGGCCTCATCGACTGGTTCGTAAATCTGCTGATTCCTATCGTGACGACCATCTTCAAGGGCCTGATTACATTTATCTGTGATTTAATTGTGCGCAATACTCTTGTTGATATCATCGATGCACTCAACAAAGCTCTGCAGAATTTCCAACCACCACCAATGAACCCTGACTTTGCAGTTCCTGTCGATATTGTTCATTTTTAATAAAATAGAAAATATATTTTTAAAAGTTTAAATAAAAAAAGCTTGATAAAGCTTAAATGTATGTAAAATAAACGTTAATTTTTTAAATTTATTCTACACGTTTTTCTACCACATAGTGGTGTAAGGGATTAGTAACTTTCACCCGACCCGATCCGGTCTCGCTACTGATGGAACTGCTCTGATCTATTGTACAAATGTTTTTTTTTTCCGGAGACCGTTGTAAGCGAATCGCCCAATCCGCGTTTTTACCGTGAAATCAGGATTTCGCGGACGACGCTGCAGCTGCTTGTTGAGTGGGGAGACCAAGTGGTCTCCCACCCAAAGCTACGTCCGATGTTGCTTAACTGCAGTGATCTGACGAGCACTGAGTACCACAACGCGGCAAGCCGCCGCTATAAACCTTAATTTATAAACGTAAGTTCAAAGAATTCATACTATAATTATTTGTTCAAAACGTATACCTGTATTTATACAAACGACAAAGTTAAAAGCCCAAAAGAGGTTGTTCAGCGAAAAAATACGCACAGTGTGATATACCTTTCTCATTCTCCTCTCCAACACCACTTTTGTAATATCATTCATCATAACTCATAGGAACTGAGTCTGAGAAACACATACCGCCGAGGTAAAAACCCAAAGGAACTGTTTCCATGTCATTAGAAGTGGAAGAATCATCAGAAGTGGAATAAGTTGTTTCGCCACCAACAAAATCAAAACCAAAAACAGAAAAACAGGTTTAAATAGTTCCTTGGAAGTTCTAATTCTGTAAAAACAAAGTTGCGTAAGATACAAATAAATGCTGAGAAATGACATTTACAAACCGACGTTGACGTGGCAAAAGTTTCACCTTGTAAATCTAACAATAATAAGAAGAAGAAGCCAAAAGCGATGGATGCTTATGACTTTGAAGAATTTTACTTTGAAAATTATAAACTTTAACTGGCCGCGAAGAAAATGGCAAAAAATCACGGACTTACACATTTGTATTGCGCTGAGTGATCTGACAAGGAGAGTGTCTCAATTGTCTTCTTCTTCTTATGTTAAGCTTACAGCTTGTGATTCATCGGCTTAGTTTTCTTGGGAGGTGGACGTCCAAGTGTCACGCCATCATTTGGGTAGTCGCCCTGTCGATCTTTTCCCTGGCGGTATTCCTTCCATTGCGATTTTGGCTATTCACATGTTGTCCATTCTGCTGACGTGATCATGCCATTGTCTGTGTCTTCCGCGTATCCACCTGACTATGTCAGTTAATGTCACATTTTTCTCGGATAGCGGAGTTCCTTATTGTATCCATTCTGGTGTACCCTGTTATAGTTCTTAATGTTTGCATTTCTGTTGTTCTTAAAATGCGCTTGGTTATTGAG
>JAODAC010012700.1:2528-24140 GCA_027575185.1 Mimaenictus wilsoni | reverse complement strand
CGATATTTTACGTACACATTTTTTGAACTCGTTCAGCAATAACTTATCCAACTGAACGCAATGTAACCGTGAAATTCCTGGGTTAGCCTGACCCAAACCTACTTAAAGTAATTAGACAATACGTGAACGCCGCTGATTGGAATCATTACGTATTTTGCAATCGATAACCGCTAAAATTGGGCAAATGAGTTAATATCCTCTTGGCATTGTGAACCGCCTTCGTAAGACGGATGCAGATCACGCCATTCATGACTACGTAGTACACAGAAAAAAAAAGAACAGATCACCAGTGATCCGAACGATATTTGCTATTGTTGAATGTTCTTTTAATCGGCTGTCAAGGTTAAATTAAAGTATGGCGTGTAATTTGATGTTTAACACAAATATTTCTATCTTTCTACAAATTTACATCCGTTTTCGCAACCTCGATGCCTATGAAATTTTAGATTCAGCGATATTCAAGTGATTTCAGTTACATTAATAAGTATAAGTATTCAAAAGTATGGGCTAAAATGAATTTGAGGAGCGTTGTTATCAAGTGAATTTCCAGTTGGTAAATCACAAAATCACAAATGCAAATTACGCGTGAAGTTTCAAAGCAAGTTGATGGCAATAAAGTTTTACATCGACTGCTCTGCAATCAAGCACTTTCAGAGACTGAATAATAGCAAGTTTGAATAACATTGACGCCTTCAGATTCAATTTGAGCAAGCATTCGATTAATTCTTGAGTTACAATGAGTGAGTGTCACGAATATAGCAAAGCAGCATGCAAGAATCACTTGCAATGCAGCCGTGTTGCAATATTGCGACTTGATTTACTTCGTGATTGACATCGTCAACGTTAACAACAATCATAAAAGATTAATGTGTATAAACGTCAATCATGATGTCAAGATTGCAAGAGATACCTTTAACCAACATGTGAAGAAATGGAAGAATTAGCAAATACTATCATATTTCATTTTTGAACATTTTAACATCAAAATGTATTGCATCGTATGAGTAATCAATCATGTTGATTTGTGATCTAACCAAACATTCAATAATCGATTCTACTAGACTGATGGGTTCGATTTATTTATTTGGTAGTTTCAAATTTACCGTCGTTGCATCGATAACATCATTAATGCGATTAATTACTAGCCTAGAACTAATTTAACTATTATAATATAGAATAAACGTTAATCCAAGGAGTAATGTCAAATATTTGGGTGTTATGTTTGATAGCAGCAAGTTAAATTTCAACCTACAAGCAAGGAAACGAAGGAAACCATCATCAAAAGTGCTAAGTTCTTTTCAAACCGGCACATTGGTATCGCCCCAGAAAATTTTAGCTGGAAAGTTGAAATTTTCAGAGTTTATTCATAGTGCTATGCCTGATTGATATATTAAGTTTCGTAACATTTCTTCACCATTTCGCTTCTTTGGTACCTTCTAGTTGGCTGAGCATGTTGAAATTTCGTTAATTATCTGCCTAATTCTCTTGAATCATGCATGACCCTTCAGACTACAATATATTTCTGCTGACTATGTTAACCATGAGTTTCTTTTTTAATTAGTACTATTTCTATGTTTATTTGTCGCATATCCTCCATTTTTTCGTCAGAACTATGAAAAGTCTTCATGTTTACTCATTGTCGAGAACGGCGAAGTAAGTTAGAGCCCTTTTTTATATTTGTCGCCAAATTATCTATATTTAGTCTGGCGTGAAAGAACGTTTGACCTATTTAGTCTGCACCACATGTTTTTCACGTTTTTTTGTAAGCCTTGCGTCGTCAAGTGGTTAATAAAGAGAGCATAGAGGCACAAGACGCTCTTGGGGTAGGTTTAAGTGGTTACACGACGCTTTTGGCGCCTTAAGCGGCACATGTGTGCCCAGCTGCAAGTGTGTAGCTACGAGCAGAGAGGCACCCTGTGGGCAGGAGATAGTGAAACAGCCAGGGCGCGTCTCTAGGTATGATTGTGATGTAGGCGGAGGTGGGAAGAAGGGCAGTTAGTTCGTAAGAATTTTGTCAAATAAGGTTTAGTCATATTTTTACTCCCGAAATATCTACTTCTCTCTTCAACATCTTCAACAATTTGCTTTGTACGGGTAGTCCACGAATCCTGCTAAAAATGAAAGATTCGCGTTAATTCGCGGGTTGATGTTGCTGTTCGCAACGCTCATAACAAATGGATGTATCAACATTTTTGGCAGATGTGCCTCTTCAAACCTGTTTTCTTATATTTTTGATGTCTATCTTCAATTACATACTTTCGGGAGAGTGGAACTGTTTTTTCAATTTTTCATTAATACTACATTACTCTTCTTCTTTATTCATGTATAGCCAAAATCACAGGAGCCTTTGGCGTAAGGTTTTGTAACTTTAATAATGGATTTTGGCTTGTTTGGTCACGGTTTTTTGTCAGGGACCCCCTTACGCACTATCACACATGCCTGAGACACCCTAATATTATGTGTATCATAATCGTTCCAACTGTCTTCTTTATCAAGAAACCGGAATAATACGGAATAATAATAATCGTCAGAAATCTCTCGCTATTAAATTGGTACATATTCTTACTCAAACGGATAATCAAGTGTCCCTGTATGAAGAGCTAATTGAAAACCAATTTTATAATTCTTTTTCTCATACATTCTAACATCATTTTGTGGTAATGCTCTACAAATTATATTATTGACTTCATGGGCTGAAAGCCTATGTTGTCGATAGCCTGTTGCTTTTTTACAATAAATATTGATATAATATTATTATATTGCCCGTCCGGGTAGCTTAGTGCGTGGCACCGTGGCATATCACGCCAGCGGACGAGGTTCGAGTCCTCGAGGCGGGCATCACACTGTGTGATTATTTTTCACAAAACAACTTCACACACTCACCCACGCACACACACATACCCACGCACGCATATATGCAAACACACATATATATGCAAACACACACAAACATATTACTTCAAACTCCCAACTTCAAACACAACATCCAACTTCAAACATTCAACTTCACACTCTACTGACACGTGAAATTCACTGCGAGAACTACTCTCAACCACAACAACAACATATACATCAACAACTCATCTCAACCAACAAACAATTGTATAAACACACAAAAAAACATACTTGTAAATAACAACAATACAAAAAACATACAAATGAAAATAATAAAAAATCCATGCCGGAAAGACCTACAGAGGTCGATAGACATTAAAATATGTGATATTATTATTATTATAGAATAAAATAATGTCGATTATTTCAAGTGTAACCAATTTCGAATTAAGCTATTATTGATCTTAATTAACTCGCCAATAGTATAGATATTGAACTAAATACGCACAAATCCACAACATAGTATAAATGAAAGAAAGTCTTAATTAGTGTTGGTTGTACTTGAACGCACAAACAATGCATTTGCATAAATTCGTACAATGCTAGGCGATTTGCTCTCATGCGCACGTCAAAAATAACGCCTAGACGAATCTAGAGGAAGTCCAGCATGTTGAAGAAGTAGTAGTAGTAGTAGAAGAAGAAGAAAAAAACGGTGGAAGGTGGGTACCTTCACCGCAACGGTTCGGAAATAATAACGTGCCGATTGCGAGCACCCAGCAAGTTAGTTCTTCGACGACACCGGTGAGTGTTGGTTGGAAGTGACTGATTACGCTTTTGGATATCTTGTTCGTGTGTAAGTACATATTTTATTTCATTAAATTGTGATGGAATAACGCAAAGAAACTATTAAAAAAAGACATTTAACGATTTTTTCTTCAATTACATTTTTCCTTCGGATTAAATTTATTTGTACACGCACGTTGCTTTAATTAAGCATAACAGTGTGCCAAATGATCGTGTTATATAACGACTGCACGGTTCTATAACGCGGAATTTGTTCTCGTTTTCTTTTACCTATTACATTCGCTCATACACGAACAGCAATTTCTTGAAAAAGTTTAAATTTGTATTATTTATTCCGATTATGAGTTAATAATTCGCGAAGCAGAGTGATAGTTGTGAAAATGTGGAATAAGTAACTTTGGTATCATATGTAATTGTTAATACTTTGCATTCGTTTCTTACAACCAGCCGTTTGTAATACATGTCGTTAAAATGAGAAAGAAAGTGTTGCTGGTACACTGCATGAAATTATTTTCACTATTCTGCTAAACACTTCCGATTCAATCACCGGAAACTAAATTGTGTGGTTTCTTTTACCGTCCGACACAGATGCAAATCAAGTTTATCTCTCCTAATTTCCGCTATACTCACAAGAGAATATATACATAAAAGTTATTACAATTCGACCACAAGCGTCCAATTGGAAATGCAATATTTATCTAATTGACTGAACTGAACTAATCGGACATATTATTAAGTGAAAGTTCCTCACATTTATGTGGGTCTTACAGAATGTCATATTGAAAGTGGACACAAACCAACTGAGCAAACCTAGAGCGAAGAACTTTACGAAAATAAATACGGCAAGAAATCGCTGAAGATGAAGGGCACGATGTTTGCAGCCCTCTTTGGGTTCATCGTGAGTGTAACACTGGCCCAAGAAGGGAATAGTTGGCATCCGTTGTTAGGACAACAGAGTGATGATGCTTATCAGCAGTATCAACCCTCTGGACAATCGCACACATTCTCCAGTCTCGTTGCCCAGCAATATCAACCACAAGCTCAGCATACTCCGGGTGGTCAATGCGATCTCTTCAAGGTGGTCTTCAATCAGGATCTTTACCATCAGTACGTTCAGTACAAATCCGATGTGCCAGATTTGAAGGAGTTCACTTTATGCTTTTGGAATAAGTTCCTTAATCACAGCAGTGACCATCCGCTCTTTTCTTATGCCGGTGAGTAAACAATTCAACGACAAATACGAATTGCTTGTTTTCTTGATAGATTGATAGATTTTGGTTTTCAATTAATTGCGTTCGACCTAAATTTTGAAAATATTGCGTAAGTTTTAAAGGTGCGTCGTTAATTTACGCGTTGTTTTTTTTAATTTTAGGCGAAATATGCTTTCACTCTCGTTTTTCTCGGTCATGCTAACTATTAATCGTGATGAATGGACGTATTAAACACAGGTGGTCTCTATAAATTATATATCTGCGCATAGAACGAGAAACGTGCATTAATTACAACCATTTTGAAAGTTTTAATCACTAATGTTACAACGTATATCAATACATATATTTATTGTAGCATTTCAAGTTGCCATGTTGGGATTATTTTTTTCAACTATTTTCAATTTTTTAATTTTATCAAGCTACCACTTGATACCTACGATGATTCCTAATACAATTTGGTAATCTTTGAGCCTATATTGCAACATGGATACACATGAACTGGTTTCACTTTTGTTGTACCTACCGGATAGTAATCAAATTTGAGCAGCTAGCAAGCGCATGATCTGATATTTTCTAACCGACTTTGTTGAGCACACGCCACATGCCATACGATGGCGAAATATGCAACTTTTGCTTCGTCTGTTTGCGTGTTTGCCGCCTTTTCGAATTTTACCGCACATCGAGTGGAAACAACATCAAGAGGTATAAAGAAAATTGGTTACATTTATCTAAGCATGAAGCGAATTCTATTAGCAGACGAAGAAGAACGTAGTTTGATTGATAGCTGTATTGAGCGCCGAAAAATGCAATGATCCGCTTTTCACGTGAGTGCATTCGATTTGCAGCCGATGGACAGCCGAGAGCAATCGTCTCCTGGGTGTCAAATTCGATGCGATCCAGCTACTACAGCATGTCTATCAACGGTCACACACTCTACCGTCTCAACTATCCGCTGCGATTGAACAGGTGGTATCACACGTGTCAGAGTTGGAATGGTAAGACTGGCGAATGGCAGATTTGGGTTAACGCTGAACGTGTCGGACGCGGATTTAACAACAGAGTGAGTTTGATTCTTTAATCTAATCGAACGGGTAGTCTTTCAGAGGGTAGCTAAACTTACTTTTCAGACAGTACATTTCAACAGAAATTATTATTGGAAAAACCACAATTCAATCAAATTAACTTACGATGAAGTGGGGACATTGGCGTGTAATCAATTAATGCTTATACATTTTTACAGTTGGTCGGGCATACGGTTAAAGGTGGTGGCAGTGCAATTACCGGCCAGGAACAGGTTCAATCTTCCGACGCTGCTTTCCAAGATCCGTACGGTCCTGCGAAAGCCACTGGCGGTATGTTGGGAGAATTCACCATGTTGCAATTATACAAAGTGGCCCTCACTGCCGGTAAGGCACACAAAGATCATAAACATCATCATGCCCACCATTATGATCACAATGGCGCCGAGATTACCACAACCCCAGCGCCACCTACCACCAGCCGTCCAACGCAACCTTCCCATCCACTCATCACCGGAGGTCAATTAAATCCTGGCGCAGCGTTGAACATCGCCGCTATGCAGCAGCCGCAGTTGGTACAAGGCCAACAATTCCAGTCGCAATATTTTAACGGACAATTCGCACCGTCCTTTGTCAGCCAGCAATTAATGCAGGAAGCTCAGCCGGACCAAAGACCACAAACTTTCATGGCTCCCCAGCAATCACAAGCTGCCCCGACTGTCTTCGGCGTTCAGGATCAAACCCAGCCGCAACAACCGCAGCAAGCAATTGACTTCAACGCCCAATCCCAATCGCTCTTTGTTCCTTCCGCACAGAACCAAAACGACCTTACTTCCTACTCTCAGCAAACATTCACATTTGGCGGACGACCGCTGCTCAATAGCGGTCTCATCAACCACGCCGAAACTAGCGCACCTGCTGCTGATGATAGCCACAATCTGTTCAAGCGACAAAATAATAACCCACGCGGTAAGCGACAGACTGATAAGACGAAACGCGAATTGGTTCTCGCGAATGGACAGCTAATCGATGATAGTATTCTCTCCGGTGGTTTGGATCAAAGCTTATTAGATGGCCTTGCCGGCATTAGTGACAATGAACCAATTTTGCAACAGCAAATGAAGGAAGAGGAGCGTGAGCCCGCTGAGGCAGAGGTGAAAGCCGTGATGAGCGTATGTTCCGGATGTGATCCAGAGCCATTCTCCAAGGCGCTAGTCATCAGCTGGAGAAACGCAGCAAAGAAGCTGTATTCTGGTGCCCAGTACACGCCAGCGAACACGGAGTGTCGTGTATTTTGAGGAAAAAGTTATCTCAACAAAACCTAGGAAACCTCTACTTGTAGGTAGAGAATGTTACCAGTAATATGTTACCAATTGTTATCAGTCAAAAAAAGATACGCGTAAAATTGCGACGTTCTTGTGGACGTAAAAGTTGTTGACTCATTTTACTTTTACGTTTTATTTCGTTTGAGCATATCTCAAATTGTTTTAGGGTGCATGAAGAGTCTATATAGATATATAGTATTTATATATTTTTTTAGTGATGGAACGTTTAATATATTTTCGAAACAAACTTGAATCGTTGCTTACCTTGCTTTTATGGATATGCTGGTGCTGATACTCCGAATCGAATTCGGGCTCGGAGAAGTAGCTAGGATCCTCAAAATGGGGAACGCCCGCCCCACCCGCAATCCCAATTCCAGCCATTGGAAGTCCCCCTGTCACATCTGCAGACTCAAACAGTCGTAGAACGGATCGATCTCGAATTTCGCGCAAGTGAGATCTGCAAATCACAGCACGTGTTAGTTGATTTCGAAACAAAATAAAATAGTTTGTTACCTCAAGTCTTCAAGTTCATAAAACATATCTTTAGATGAATCATGTATGTAGATTTTCACTTGTGGTGAATCCAAATATTCCATGGTCAACTGTTTGGGGAAGGAGCGTACGAATAGTGCCTTTACGGTATCGATTGATGTAATCTCGTTCGGCAAGAGCGCGCGCTTTGTTTCGTTGCGATATTGCAGGAAGACCAATCCTAATACCAATAGGACAAGTTTTAATGAATTTGCCATTGTAGGCAAATAATCATATTTACCTAGAGGACGCTCTAAAGTTTTACTCGGCGTGCGGACCACCGGCAGGGAGCTGCGCTGTTTCCCACCACGTCTGAACCCTGTTGAGCTCGTCTCCACCTCGGACATTATCCCTGGATCATCATCAAACAGCATTGCGTTCGAAGGTGGCGGATATCCTCTAGGCTGACCCTAAGCAAACAATTACACTTCATTAGCATTGTGATTAGAGGGTTTTCCTGCTTAACCAGGCCAGACGTACGTGAGAGCGATTATTTGGACATTGTACAATTGATAAACAATACAACGACAACGGGATAACATTAAAGATAAAAGGAATAAGATAGATAATATGATGCAAATGTAATTTATACACATGAAGATAAATATTGCTGATGATGGTTTGATGGTGTTGCTGTTTTACCTTTCGAAACCTCGATGATTGCTGATTATCACGCGCAGCGTGAAACATAATCCTAACATTAACAGGACGATCATCGGAGGAAAACGATGCAGATTTTGTCACAATTGCATCCTTTGCAATTCGCACATTACAATCAGATTCGTTTACATTTGCGCTGGTATTTGCATTCTCAACATTTGGAATGTCGGCAGAACCATTTACATTTTCAGTTGTTTCTTCTTTTAATGGAATGGAAAAAGGAATCGATTCGACATTGGGGAGGAGTTTAACTTGTACAACTTGCAACACCTCAGTGGGTATTGCTCTATCACAAACACTAATTGCTGGGCCTGACTTAACCCCGCCTACATTTTCCGGTTCCAGCGGAATAGTTTGAAAAACGTCCGCGTTATCGTTTTCAGACGCACTTCCTACCGACTCATCGCATTCGAAGCGCACTTTCTTCTTTTTTCGCGATGTTTTCCCCAGTTGGGTATTTGCCGGGAATGTCTTCAGCTGCAGATTACTTGCTTGCGAAATTAAACTTTGTGCAGACATGCTAATTTTTGGACACGCGCGCACTTAGCACACCATTACAATATCCATTTTATTCTAGACTAGCGTAAGTTTAACAATAAGATGCATTCGACCCGAAAGAATCATAAAAAACGCCCGCGTACCGTACAGGAATTAAATAAAAGGTAGATACAAGTTGCCTTCGTTTAGGATTATAACGAGAAATGCAGCCAAACTACTGGCAAAGGCGATATGCACCAACTGAGTGCCAGGAACAAAACGATGCGCTCATTTCTGCGGCGTGAAATGTGTGCTAATTAATGTCCGCGCCTCCCGTTTACTGATCTCGTATGATGTCATTCGTGTTTGGTTATTTATCTTAATAGTACTCACACACTCAAAGCGGGTCAATAGCAGTTTATGTCGCTTAATACAATACAACTTTGGTGATGCTAATAATAAATTGATGAAGTTGAATTTATATATTGTAAATGTTTATAACATGCAACTTGTTATAGAAAAACGGGTAGAATTTTCCCTTTTTCGAGCTTCGAGAAATGGAAGGAGATTAATAGATTTAATGGTACGGGTCAGTTCAATTAGATTTTATCAAATTACTCGTCTCTAATTCGGTGGAAAACTGAGAATCGTGTTGTCGACAGAGAACAAATTGCAGCACACATTTCGTCGAAATTCTCTAGGTAATTTTATCGAAATCAAAAGGGTTGGTTACCTCGAGATCCATTGTGCGTGATAAGGGCCCACCCTGACCGGACATGGCACCGTATTGCTCGCCGGCAAGCGTGTGGCGGCGTGGATCGTCCCGTCGATTGTTGCGACTGCGTGATCTCAAATCGCCATCTGTATCGCTTCTGCCACCTGAAATTAAATAGTACGCATTTATAAAAATGTACTCGAAATGTGAAGGCTGTTGTTAAGAAAAAAATCGATATTTCTGATTTAAACAACGTGCAATTGTAAAACTAAATAAGTACGTAAAACTAAATAACACTTAACATCCTAAATATTTTTGAACAAAACTTAATCATATAAATGCAATTTCAACAAAAAGTAATTAAACCACTTCTTCTGTACATTCACTCTCTTCGCTCTCTTCACTCCCTATGTATCTTCAATTAGACGCTTCCCCGTAGTTGATCGTGAGTAAGAGTCCAATCCGCGCTGCTTCCTTCCGCTTTGTTAACACCTTCAACATTGCCACCCCCTTTCCCTCCTCACTCAGTCACTCTTTCCCTCACCTTCTTTTCCCTGGCTATCACACGCCCACTCCTCTTTCATTTCTATACAATCACTCCCTACATGCTCCCAGGAAACTCTCACCCTTTCACACAGGACACACCTGACATATTCATCTCCCATCCACACCTTCCATCCCCTCTCTCCCGATCCACACCGTGCTCTGGCTATCAGCCTTTTATCAGCCACATTCAGTTCTCTAGCGCCAATATATCTGGGTCTCATCCCGATTGTCTGTACTGCCTGGTATAGTGGGTTATAGGTGCTTCTTTCGATATTATTTTGTCGTTCCTGCTCCTCCACCTACCCTCCTATCGCTCCGACTTTCACGTTTAACTCATTCCTTATCAGCAACCGACCCACCGACACCGCTGACAATCCTACCGCTTCATACGCCATTTCCCTACAACTATCCCAAGCACTCGCCGATCTCCTTGCACACAATTGTCCAGATATATTTAACCAGTCTCTTTTCACCCATTCCGTTCACACTTTCTTCATATCTTGCAACCCTATACATGCTCTCCCATCTCTTTGACCTTCTCCCTGTTTTCTGCAATACTATATAACTTGGTGCGGATCTGTCCAATTTCAGAAGGTCTTTGAGAAACCAAGTCTGTTCTTTCTCAATAATCTTCCATTCTCGCTTACCCGATACTTCAACACCAAACATCAGCATTGGCTTCACACAAGCATCCCATACTCTCAGTACAATGTCCCAGTTATTCCCCCATACATTCTCCCATTTCCGCTTAATCCTCCCCCATGCGCACCGCGCTCTGCCTTGCATCCATCTTCAATGCGCATTCCATTTTCCATTGTACGTAAACAGATATCCTAGATATTTAAAAACATACACTCTCAATTTCCTCCCCCTTCCACTCCAGCCTTGCAATTCTCTGACGTCCACTCGCATTTTTACATACCATCTATTTCGTTTTCTATACATTCACCTTCAAGCCACGCTTATTCATATATTTCTTGCAAGTAACACCACATCATCCGCATACGCTAAAATCCACACTTACCCACAACCACACCCGCATCCTGCCCTTTTATGATTACTTCTTCCAACTCCGAGATGTACAGATGAATCAGAAGCGGACTCATTGGGCAACCGTACCCAATGTAATGTATTATTTCATAAGTAGATAATTGAGTTTAAAAATTACGATATTGACTACCAATAAATTAATTATCCAAATTTATATGCATTAGCAAAATATCCTAAATTGAAATATTAAATATATTCATCGCAGTTAATACGTTTATGATTGCACGTATTTCCGCATTCAAACTTCGAATAGCGTGGTATATAAATATTTGCCCACAAATCGTTATCCCGGTTTTCTAAGTTCCACACGTTCTATTTTTAGCAATGATGTGTATATTTGGAAAGCGTAAACGAGTCCAGCAGGCTTTCAGCACTTGTTATTCAATTGAGGAGCGAAAAAACGTTTCATCCACAAATAAATAAAAAACTGGGCCATATCATTACTTTATTATTATAATTGTTGTAATACATTCATCTGTGTCGCAACCATTTCACATATTATGAAAAAAACTGTTTGTTTGATGTAGCGAAAATAGACATAATGTAGTTAAAATAATGACAGAGTTGAAAATAATTGAAAATCGTGGTAATTTCTGGCCTAGTCTTGTATAATTGACGCATTATTCAGGCCTCAAGGGGAAAGTCAAGTGCTTGACATCAACCTTTTATTTTTCCATCTAGCATCGCGTGCGTTCGTTTTGTTGGCCGTTCCTTCCATTCTGAAGCAATTTTTATTTTAAGTTCAATGTAATTTAGATAGCATGTTAGTAGCATTTCCACTGATCTTTAAAGAAACGAAAATAAATCTATGCTAATTATAGGAAGAGAGACTTTAAAGTGGTGTAGAAAAATGTCGGTTTATTCTTGGTAAATGTTTGTAAAAAATATTTTTCTCAGATTTACAAGATTTTATAGTCCTTCTGTTAATGCATGAATGCTGAAACTTTTATTATTGCGCACTTTATGGTCAAATACTTTCAAATCTTTATAAAGTCAAGTTAAAATTTTTAAGCCAAATAAGTCTAGTTAAATTTTAATCTTCTTCTTCGTCTTATGTTAAGCCGGTTAGCTTGTGTTTTACTGGCACTTCTCCTGGGATATTGATGTCCAGCTATCGGACCAACTCTTTGGTGGTCTGCCGGTGTGGCGCTTTCCATGTGGTCTGTCCTCTTTTACCATTCGCACGATTTTCTCGGTCTGCATTCTGTCAACGTGGTCGTTCCGCATCCGTCTACGATTTCTTGTCCATCGCACTATGTCGGGAACATTGCACCTCTTTCTAGTATCGCTATTCCGTTTCTTCTCCCAGATGGTCCGCTTATTGCTCTTAGAGCGTGCATCTCTGTTGATCTGAGTATGCGTTTGGTGAGGGCGCGAATTCGCTCTTGTTTCCGCGGCGAAGGTCTGAATAAGTCGTATGCAGGCATACGGGTTGCACTGGATATTGTTCTGGTTCTTTCACAGAGAGTTCCGAAGGCATCCAGATAGTCTCGCTGCTTTGTTGGCCTGTTGCCTGACGTCTTCTGCCAGGTTGCCCCAACTAGAGATCCTTACTCCAAGGTAGTTGAACTGCGAGACTTGTTGAATGGTTGTTGGCGCGAACCAACTTTGGCAGCCCTTTTTTGTGACGCGGTGAACGCGCCGGGTTCAAGAGTCAGTTTATTTTCGACTGAGAAGAAAGAGGGAAGAAGTTACATTGATTTGGTGACCGGGGTTCGTAACGAGGTGAACGCGTTCGATCCAACAGCAGTTAAGCGAACTTCTCTGTAAATTGAAGGTTTACAGGTCGGAGACTACTCGTCGCCTTGATTGTCCGTTGTTGAGAAGAAGAAGTCGATCGTTTGAGGTTTAAAATTCAACTAACTTTATTCATCCAAAATATCATCTACCTAACCAGTGGAGAAAGCCCACGAATAACCCACCTTGAGGCACCACCACCTTCTTTCCTGGTACTCCACCAATCGTCTAGGAGCTAGATCACCCTGCCTACCCTCCATCTCTCTCTCTCTCTCTCACATCCTCTCATTCCTTATACTGGGCGACTCCGTAAAATCACGCGTTGATCACGCGTATATCACGCACTCAGCATGCGAACTCTGGATCGGGTGGCGAGACATATCTTCAATACAACATAAACAACTGGGCGCCGCTTAGTCGTGCCACTTGAGTAGACCTTCGCTCCGTGAGGCCTAAATAAGTTTAATTTCTGCCCTTAACCGACGAAGGCTCACAAGTGCGGCCGACTTAAATATTGTCTCCCATACTTTCCAAGATAATTAAGTGCTCACGGCGCATTAATGATAAAGTACAAAAAAAAAAAAAACAGAATATGAAAATAATTTTAAGGCCTATTGATTAGTGGCTTGGCGATTGACGCTTCCCAAAGCCATCGGTTCGCAACAGTTGTGTTATTAATAACAAGTTTGGTCCTGATGGGTATTTTGGAGATTACCAAACATTTAGGAAGGTCCTAAACCCGGCTGAGAAAGGAGGAAGGTTTCCTGGTGAGGCCAGCGACCTACCAGAAGCAAAAAAAGCCCAGTGTTCATTGAACTGACACAGCTGGCTCGGAACATGGACAGAAATTTTAATTTTAGTCATCAATAATATTGTAGTAGACAATGTCAGTCTTCATCTACTACTAAAACAAACTCCGAATTGACCTTTTACGTTTTGAACCCATTTCCACGAACTGTAAGACCTTGACACGCCACCAACCAAATCCAATACAAGTCTTTCAAAGGCCTTTAATTAAAAGAGCCGCAAATCGCAATCACGCTTTGTACGTCCATCGAAGCGTTAAAAACTCAGCCGGAAAATGCATATTAAACTGGGCGACAGACTCATGGAAAAGTTGGAAAAACAACAACGCAGCGGACCGCTACTTATACACATACAAACCAGTGGGAAAGTATAGAGGAAAGTTTAATTAATTTCGATTAAAGTTCGGCATTCTAATTGGAAATAAAAAATAAATGTAAATCAATTAACCCAAACGTGGATTTTTTTTGATTGGATACAATCTAAATTTATTAAAAAATGGGAATGTTATATTACCACCAATATTATCTGGTTTTCGACGTGATGCCATGAACATCCAGAGACCAAATGCGAAACGTTCAAATAAACGACGAAATTCAACGTGGATTACCATTATTAATGAAGAGTTTATTACTAAACTAGAGTCGATAGTGTAGGAACATGAATGATAACGGTCACTATCACGAGTAAATTGATTTCGTGCTGTCGAACCGCGCGAGTAAACTTGAACTAATCTTTAGCCGAATGAGAGAGAGCAAAGTTGGTAATTCCCGGGAAGAGTTTTCAATTAAATTCCAAGTGTGGCGATATTCCTGACTGAATTCCTTTCAATCCAAACAACTTAGACCAATAAGAAAACAAGTAGAGCGATGTGGAACTCACAAGATGTTTATAATTCTCAATTATACACAAACTAAAATAGAATATGGAAGGGTGGGAGGATGGGAAGATGGAGAATTTGAAAGAAACAATTCTACGCTAGTAAATCAATGATGAACATTTTAGACCGACTACAACGCTACAACGCCAAGTATTCAGAATCGAGAACAAACTTTGTATAGTAAAGTTGCGCTTGTTGCATGAGTAGTTTGCATATAAGTGGTAATTTCTCACTCGATTTTGTCCAACTGAAAATAGCAAAACTCAAACTGCACAGAGTCAACAAGTTCTCTATCGCTTAGTGTTTTGTGTCGTTCTGAATAAAATTGAAGTTGTGATTAAAAGAAGACGAAATGTATGATTTTAGCACGGGGTGGGGATAATTCAAAACAGAAAATAAATCAGTTTGTCGGAAACCAATGATGAATGTTGCGTCATTTTAAACACCTGCTATTTTGGAGAATATTTTGCTTGAGGTCTTGGCAACGAATGTGTTTTTTTGTTCACATACAGCAGATTATCGCCACGTTGCGTTCGTAAGAAGTCTTTGACTTCCACCAGCTACTATTAGTGATATATCACTGCGCTTACTTGACAAACCTAATCTTCGTACACACGCTTCAGTTGTGATATTGTGGAGTACGGTGTGCCGTCGATTGCGAAATGATGCAATTGTTTAGGAATGATGAATAGTTTTATTATCACACAAGTAAAATAGTTAACAATGCAAAGACGAAGGGAACAGCGATGTTGCACGTTCGATAGCAGAAAACTAAGTCCCCGAGGTAAAGAAATATAAAGACCTCGAGGGTGCATCAAAGAAAGGGCGATAGTATAAGTAAAACAGAGAGAAAGTGCGCTAGGGTCGAAGTGAAAGATATACCTGCGCTTGGAATGCATGCAAAGAGTAGAAACAGATGTGTAGGTTTGGAAGATTTTCAGGGGAACAGGTAATATCCCCGAAATAAACTTAAGTCATAAATCCCATAATCACACGTCGTAAACAAACATTTTGGAGTTTGAAGTGTGCAATAAAGGGGACTGAATGTTTCCAGAAACTGACCGCGGTATTAAATGAGAGAGACAGTCCGTTGCTTTCACTTTCACAACCAGCCGGCATTGGACAGTTCGTCACTTCGTTCGAGCTGAGTTTGTCACGTTAACGCGTCCATAGCGCGTGGCAGCTGACAATGCGCGTCACAGACGCCTTCGGGGTTTCTTTGTCATATATTATATATATAAAGGAGATAGGTATATAGCGACGCGTTGAGCGATGAGACAGTCTCTCTCATTGAATAGCGCGGCCAGGTAGAAAAACCGGGTTTGCAACACCCAATGCATAAATTATTTTTCGGTGTTGTATACGATTAACTTAACAATGAAGGTGCGGTCAACCGTACTTGAAAAATAAAGAGGGGCAATAAAGGTTTCGGGGTTTCGGGGTAGACTCGATTTTCAGAGTTGAAATTAAGAGAATAGACAGTGGAAAAAACCTTGAAGAAATACAAAATCTAATACATGCTAATATGTAGCCACAATATTTACAGCTGATCCACTTTCAAGTAAAGCGCACCACGTGGTCCCTTCCTTTCTGATCCATCCGCAAATATGTTCAGTTGAAATGTCATCAAGAATCGAGAGGCGTAGACGTGCAATTTGTTTAGTAAGATTTTTAGAGAATCAAGATCAGTTGTTCATCAGACTCCTGCAAGTGCACACTCTTCTACTTCTACAGACAGCGGGTAAATACTTCGGCTTGCAGCCCTCTATAATAATATACATGTTTGTTCTCAGCATAGTTTGTGTGCAACATTGGCAAGGTTTCCTTTCCGAAGATGACAATGACATTATTTGATATGTGACAATATAGTTAAGTCAAAATTAGCCCCTCATTTCCAACACCGCAGATCAAATTTCAGCGTAGTTAAAGCATACAAGCATAAAAATGAAATAACGAAGACAATACGTGAACTGATGAAGGTGTTTCGTTCGTCAACCAGGATGCATTCTAGATTCGAGCCTGCCCGTCAGAGTTTTGAAGGAGGTTTGCGACGAGGCGTCTTCCGTCAACCACGACAGGATCGCTACGCTCTAAGAGATGATGGAATGGTGGATTTTACGACACTCGACGTGGAAGTTCCACAAATGGACATACTCAATGGTGTCCAGTCGAAATCAAGGTCTTCCGCCATCGTCCGAAAACCGTACTCGATGGCTAATATGCCGCAGCGAATTCCATCCCTTGCACAAATTTTACTCGACGCTCAATTGTATTCGAAATCAATGCGGATGGCACAAAGTCAGCACACAAAACTAAGCAAAACGCACCGAGTGGTATCGAAAGACCATGACTACATCGACTTGTCCGATATCACCATCAATGGAGAGATACCCACTAAAGGTATGCTTGTAGAAAAGATAATGAACTCCACCGAATACAAACCGAGAGGAGGTAGGAAAGTAAGAAACATGAGCATTATTGGTGACTATCCTGGTCAATCGCATCGCTCTATACTAAATACTTCAAGCTCATCTAGAGTTAAGAGGACATCTCGCGGTATCCAACCACGTCGCTTGGTTACAAATAGTGTTCATACACAACATCTGATCTTTATGGCCGATTTTGCGTCGCAGTATAAACGATTGACGGTGAACAGTAATACGCAAACCGATGAGGAACCTGCACCGGCCGATCGCAAACTAACAAAACACGAAATTTTGGAAATGCTGCGCAACACCTACACAACTGCGGATGTGGGTGTCAGCGTTTACACGCGCAAGAAACATGAATCACGTTTATCATCAATCCAACCACCATCAGCATCAGCCCATCACCAACACGACAAAGATGAAAAGTCTCGTCTGAAATTCAGTAAGAGTCCGCTAGCAGCAACCGATCAACATTGCACCACACCATATAGCAAATTGCCCAATCAGAAAGGCCATATGCACGTTTTGCATGGCATCAAAATGGGTCCATCGCAAGACATGATCAGATGCTCAGACAGCGAGGGAACGTTAAGTCTCAACCGTGACGCACGGAATCATGATCTGTGCGTATCTCACATTTTGTTGCCATTCTAAATGTTGACGAATTCGGCGCCTATGCAAAAACATTTTTTCGGGTCTTACAAAACGAAATTAACTACATTTTCTATGTTTTTTTTGTTTGCAGAATACCCGTGGGAAGTAATGAGACGAGTGCATCTAACGTTCCTCTGAATACGAAGCCAGGAGGTATTAGCATCTCACGCATTCCTGTGAAAATAATCAAAAGATGTATAAATCTTCGTACGTGATTTTATTCAATTAACTGTGAATTGTCCATCACCTACGTAATTACCGTGCTGCTTCTGTATTTTTATGAATTTTCTATCATCTACCATTAAGAACACTATAGAAGAAAATTTAAAATGCAATCAAAACATTTGCGTGCGATTGAATACATTTTGCATCTTTTCCATAATACCAAAATATTATTATTAAATAAACCACATCAGTCCTTCACCTAACGTGTCAATGGTACTTTTTACTCATGTTAATGAAAATTCAATTACGTAGAAATACCAACATGTTCAGTTCAGTGTGAGTTTTGAGGGTCGACTTACACTCACTGGAATTTCATGATATATTTGTAATATGCTTTGTCAGTTGGGGATTGTTATCATGTACAAACTCTGCTTTAACGCGTGAAAATTCACGCATGCCTTTGAAAATAATCAAAAGATGTATAAGTCTTCGTACGTGATTTGATTCGATCAACTGTGAATTGTCCATCATCTAAGTAATGACCGTACTACTCCTGTATTTTTATGAATTCTCTACGATTGCGACCACTATAGAAGAAAATTTAAAATGCAATCAAAACATTTGCGTGCCAGAGTATATGCCGGAATATTTTTATGAAATAAACCACATCAGTCTTTCACCTAATATGTCAATGGTACTTTTTACTCGTGCTAATGAAAATTGAATTGCCAAGAAATGCCAACATGTTCAGTTCAGTGTGAGTTTTGAGGGTCAACTTACACTCACTGGAATTTCATAATATATTTGTAACATGCTTTGACAGACGGGGATTGTTACCATGTACAAACTGCCCTTTAACGCCTGAAAATTCACACATGCCCTTGAAAATAATCAAAAGGTGTATAAGTCTTCGTACGTGATTTGATTCGATCAACTGTAAATTGTCCATCATCTAAGTAATGACCGTACTACCCCTGTATTTTTATAAATTCTCTACGATTGCGACCACTATAGAAGAAAATTTAAAATGCAATCAAAACATTTGCGTGCCAGAGTATATGCCGGAATATTTTTATGAAATAAACCACATCAGTCTTTCACCTAATATGTCAATGGTACTTTTTACTCGTGCTAATGAAAATTGAATTGCCAAGAAATGCCAACATGTTCAGTTCAGTGTGAGTTTTGAGGGTCAACTTACACTCACTGGAATTTCATAATATATTTGTAACATGCTTTGACAGACGGGGATTGTTACCATGTACAAACTGCCCTTTAACGCCTGAAAATTCACACATGCCCTTGAAAATAATCAAAAGATGTATAAGTCTTCGTACGTTATTTGATTCGATCAACTGTGAATTGTCCATAACCTAAGAAAAGATCGTGCTGTCCCTATGTATTTTCTACCGTTACGACCACTATAGAAGAAAACTTAAAATTCAATGAACACATTTGCGCACGGTTAAATATATTTTGCATATTTTCCATAAGGCCAGAATATTTTTCTTACATAAACCACATCAGTCTTTCACCTAATGTGTCAATGGTACTTTTTACTCGTATTAACGAAGATTCACTTACATAGAAATGCTAACAAGTTCAGTTCAATACGAGCTTTGAGGGCCAACTTACACTCACTGGAATTTCATAATATATTTGTAATATGCTTTGACAGTGGGGGGATTGTTATCATGTGCACACTCCCCTTTAACACCCGAAAATCCAAACATTTTCATGAATATCACGGTGACAACAGTAATGTCAAACCATTGCGTTGCGCCTGGGGGTACGTTGCTTCCTGCGTTCAATGCATGAGAGCCACGCTGAATGTTCATAACTTTGATTCTATTTCGAGCGTAGCCAAATACATCACAGCATGCAATCATAAACAATGGAAAACATAAAACAAACGAAAGTAAAAGAGTACAAAATTAAAATTAAACTCATTTTGCAACCACAAAACAGAAAACATGGAAAACGGGAAGTTAAAATATCATGCATTTCATTACAGTTGAAATATTTATGTAAATATATTTATGGAGTAATAAAGAATTAGTATCTATCGTAAGTAATTAAATGAGTAATCAAATATAAAATAATAAGTTTATGTTTAAACACACCTAAATGTTATTTCGTAGTGTATTTTCAGTCGTTACTAGCACCAATTGTGATTGAAAATGGAACATGTTCGATCATGGTACATTGATTCTCGTCTATTGTCTGCGTTCAGCGATCATTCGCTTTGTAACTTTCTTTCTATTGTATACCACGACTGTCGACAAGCATCCTACTTTTGTTGTCGATAATATTTGAATTCGTTACATAATATATTGAAAAGAAATTACCTAAAAATATATATTTAATTATATAATCCAAATATGCGCATCCAATCTACTATCCAATCAGATCACAAACACTTGTTTACATAGCACTAATGGAATCGATCAAATTTCCTTGCGGATTTTCGTACTGCATCTTCATTTTGTTGACTTTCGCGTTAACCGCATTTTATATGTGTTTATATTTGTTGGAATTATATCACTTTTCGTCTTCCACACCCCTTTAGCGCTATATCTTATTACTTTGCAACGTAACTAATGGTATAGAATTTTAATCAAGTGATTAATATTATAATATTGTAATATTAGTAGGAGTATGTATGATGAGAGAGAGAGGCATGCGTTACGCGTTCGCGACGACAAACGACTAACGGCAGCGGCGGCGACGCCAAAACGCGATATTCGTGCACGAGTGGATGAGTAAGCAGGCGGCTGTAGTGTCGGCGGCGGCAGTGGTGGCGGTGGCGTTGGCGGTCGGCGTCGCGACGCTCTCACGTAAATATACGTATGACAGAGAGGGCAGGCTACGACGCGCGTCGATGATTACTAGCATGCTGGTTCATGTGCAATTGTGGTAGTTCGTAGCAGGCTTGCAAGCGGACAGACGTGCGCATACGGCCAGCCTGTATGCATTCGGCGTCGCGACACCCAACAGGATACTATAGGGAACAGGGGGATACTGGCCGATTTGAAACGCCACGATGCACAGTGGGGCGAATTCAAGAAAAAAAAGTCACAAATCGACGCAGCGCTGCTCGAGCTCTAAACATACACAATTTTTGTCATGAATTTTATCGTATTTAAGATATGCCTATCAGAATGAACTTAACTCTTCTATGTCAATAATCCGTAGATATCATTTAAAATTGTCTTTTTACACAGATTCATTTTTCTGAAAATCGTCCCAGTGTACGTTGTGCCTCTTCGCTTTTTTACTCTGCAAATCGCATGAATTGCATACAATACAATGTGTCACCAACACAAAATCTCTGAAACTCTCGGTGGTAATAATACTATGAAATCGATACTCTTATAAATTTTTACATATAATTCATGAAACTTTTAAGTTATTTATACATTTTTTATAGACATTGGAATAAAACAAAAAACTCGCAAAAACGCGAATACATGTATATCATTCAAAATAATATCTGAATGAATGATACCATAAATAGCTTAACTCTTCTAGGCCAATAATCAGTAGATACCATTAAAATTTTTCTTTTAAACAGACTCAGTTTTCTAAAAATCGTTCCAGTGTACGTTGTCTCTTCGCTTTTTTACTCTAACTGCAAATCGCATGAATTGCATACAATGCAATGTGTTACCCACACAAAATCTCTGAAACTCTCGATGGTAATACTATGAAATCGATACTCATACAAATTTTTACATATAATTCATGAAACTTTTAAGTTATTTATACAT
>JAODAC010012689.1:0-24154 GCA_027575185.1 Mimaenictus wilsoni | reverse complement strand
TATATAATTTCGATAAAACCATCTACGCAATTCTGGATGAAGGTATTACAATTTTACATTTTACAGTGAGATTCCATATTTATATATTACATATTAACTTATATTTTCCATATTTTTCTGCCTTTTGCTAGTTTCTTTCCTTCTTCTATTGTTTTCCCTTTTAATCTTAATATTTCTTCTATTTTCTTATTCCATGTTTTCCTTGGCCTCCCTTTCTTTCTCCTTCCTTCCATTCTCGCCTTCCACACTTTCCTCGTTTGACTCTCCTTATCCATATTATCCATACTCTTTCCTTATGTCCTATTATATTTCTAACTTTATCAATTCTTGTGATTCATAAAACGCTTCTTAAGTACTTCATTTCTGTGGACCTTACTTTACTCTCCTTTTTCGGTGTTATGTTCCACGTCTCGCTCCCATATGTTAGAATTGGCCTATATATAATCTTGTATATTCTCATTTTTGTTCTTCTAGAGATTTCATTTTTAGTTGTTATTACCCTATGCAGTGAATAATATGTTTTTTTTTTTGAATCCTATAGTTAATGTTTGCATCTTCTTTGCGGTTCAAGTAATTATATTCCATAACCTGCTCTAATTTGATATTTTCTATGTCAATATTCAATTGGATTTCTTCTCTTGCTATTGTCATGACTTTCGTTTTATTGATGTTCAGTTTCATTCCAAATTCCTGTAATAGTTTAAACCATGTCCTTAATTTCGTATTTAATTCGTTTTCCGTATCTGCAAATACTACAACATCGTCCGCAAATGCGCAGTTCCTGATTTTCACAACTTCCATGCACATGTATCCTACTGCCATTGATCTTGTCCTCTGATTAACTTTTCGAATTATCTCATCCATGAATAGTATAAATAACAGTAGACTTTGACTTCCACCCTGTCTTACTTCCTGCGATTCTAAATTGTTGTATATAACCCTATTGTTTGTTTTCCGGTAAATATTGAAATGCTTATTATAAGCTATAAATTTGTATTTGGTAGATGAGCCAACACTCAAATTTCTAATAGGAATTCTAGATACGAGCCATTGACAATACCTAGGATCAGAATGTACCAAAATGAGGGTTGTACGAAAAGTAAGGTTCGTAGAGAACACTAAGTGACGTAGCCGAGCAAGAATGGTCAAGTCCGGGAGTTCATAGACCAATGAGTAAGTATTTTGTAACGATGTACATATTACGACAAATATTTTGACAAGAATATAAATAGAAACTTAGGCACAATCCGGATATTTATATGTCTACGACTATACTTAGAGTCATGAAGTCATGGAAGTTTATATGTGTACATTTCATTTATTCGTAGAGTTTCCAATAATTTTTAAATTAAATTTCCCTTGGAAATAGTTTCCTGGCATTGGATTCTTTTACTACAACTTGAAATAATTTTCATAAACTTTCCTCAACTTCCAACAATGTTCTCCTCGAAATTACTTCCAAACGCAATCTTCACGGCCTTTATTTGCCTGTATTACGTGTCGTTTCGCACTAATGTTGCATACTAAGGCCGCTGAAGCATGCAAACGACTCGAACACGATCCGTGACCAATTGCATCCGATAAGATTACGTTTTCCTACCCGTATTTTCACGACGTCCCCAAAAACCGCCAATCGTCAGTCATAAACGAGCCCTGCACAAAGAGCTTGCCACTTCTGATAAGTTCTTTCGTAGAAAAATAAATATATAACACATTCTGACCTTCGTCGAAAATGCTTAACCTGTTTTCCATGCGGATCTTCGATTACAGCTAGGGCCAGCGTGTTGTTTGGTTATATTCGCTCTGGTTAAGCTCGCATTGATTTGGAATAACGGCCGTCACGTCTCGGTGCCGGCTTGTTATTCCACCCGGATGTGTTTTTCCGCTTTTCCGCATGTTTCGCCGAAAGACGAATTCGGCGCGCGTGGTTAACGGAAGCAGAAGAATAGCGCGCCGGCGAGAAAGCGGGGCATGAGTGGGTAAATATGGTGGAGGCGCCGAGCGAGCACAGGGAAATGTTGCGAAATCAGATGTGGAGCACGTGGATCGTGGAAATCGTCGAGAATCAAACGAAGCCCGCCTGATAATAGGTAATAATGCGACGTGACGTTTACTTATCGATCTGGATTTTGCATTTTCGACGGGCTGAAGTTGTGGAAACGTCAAACCAGCAACCGGAAGACGTCAAACCAATCAGACAAAAAGCTCGGAAATCCGGAATATACACGAAATATAAACATCAAAAATGGAATCATCCCTTTAATATATTATTACATTTATTGATTATCATGTACATCATAATACAGCGGTATTCAAACTTTTTTTACAAAATATCTCCTCTCCGTATTTGTATCATTAATAATATAAAATCTTATAAAAAACTACTGAAAAAAGTTGTAATAAAAGAAAATAAGTACCTGTCAATGGATAATATCTTTCTCTGGACGTTTTTATCCTTCATCACAGCGACAATGCGTTTATCTAGTTTTTGTAGATTTTCGTTTCCGGGAGTGTAGCAAATAGTGTCGTAAACACCACATGATTTATAAACACGTTGACGTGACAAACACGCTGTGGTGACACGCTGCGTGCACGTGGCGCAGCGTGAATTGATGGAGGCGCCGGGCTGCGATGGGAAAATGCTCGCTGTGCCATCATAAACGCGGAGCAAGTTCCGGCTTTCTGTGTTCGGATGTTCTATAACTCTATTGTGCGTATGTGGCACGCACAACATGCAACAATAATTCAACCGAGTGCGGAATTATTCATTTTCTAACAAACTTCTGTAGGCTACTAATGTTTTCCCTCTTGAATTCCATATCTGAATAAGATCAATACTCGTTGAGTACTCGTTCGTTGTCGGGAATCGATGAAGATTGCTGCGTTATTCCGGACACCCGGCGATGTTTTCCATGTTGGGAACAATGTAATCAGATATTGCGTCATGTCGTGCATCTGTTGCTTTGCAGAATTAAATGTTTATTCAGGCCACACGATGGTGCCACGGCAGACTATCGACCCCTTAGCTTTCACGGAGCTAAAGGTGCATGTCGCATCTGCAGTTCGTAAGATTCGAAACATCATACCGCACCTGTGGGCGATAATTCGGCGGCGGCACCTGCCACATGCAGCTTCGCGTAGCATGACGCGTCGCGCAATAACGCCTGGGGCGGCGATAATGTATTGTGATTGATAGAGGGCCCCGCAAAATATTCCACACCTAAACCAGTGGAGGCGGAGACACTTATAATTGTAATTTAGTTCGTAAGATTTTTACATGGATAAAATCAGTTCTTCATCGAACTCCTTCAAGGGTGCTCGCTTCTACTTGTCTCTACCTACAGACAGCGGGTAGCTGTCGACTTGCAGTCCTCTGAAAATATTATCTTTCCTTGTTCTTAACATTAGTCTTGGAATTATGTCGTATGGATAAATGTATTTTTGATGTTTATGTTTCATTTTTGATACAGTTTCTCATGTTATCGATTGAATAAATGAGTCAATTATGGAATACAATTAATAGCGTTCATCAAACCAGGAGGTAAAAATGAGTAAATAATCCGATGCAGTTTTTTAGATGTTTATACAAAGTAAATTTCAATTATGGAACATAGAAGTACAATATTTTATAGATTACAACGAATCATCAGTATTACACTTTTATGAAGATAGGCAGGAAAAGGATGAAAGTGATAATGAATGCTGTTAAGGCGATAAAAATACAAATGTAGATCAACACTCGGTCGAGATAAAGTACGAGCTACCCAAGATTCATAAAGCAGAAATACCAATTGTTAGTTTCCTTAGAGCCCCAACCTACAAATTGTGCAAACTTCTATTATTTAAACTAAAATATTCAAATCCTTTAGAATTAAATAACAAAATTCAGTATTTGAAGCTACCGTCAACAGAAATATTAGTATCTTTTGATGTTAACAATTTGTCTATTCCCATTTGTAAAGTACTACACATTATTTCTTAACAAATTAATACAAATCAAATAGAGAAAAGTCATGAAACAAGAAGCAGTTAGAAACAGCGGCGCGATTATGCTGCACTTTCTTCTCTCTTCTATGTATCATGTAAGAAAATCGAGATGTCCAAACCTATTGGTGAGGCATTACATAAATAATTATTTTGCTCCTAGACCCTATTCTTGTTGCGAACCGTCGACAACTTTCGACGAAAAGGTCTTTTATTTCAACAGGACCCGTTCGTTGACAGGTAATGATTGAACTGCGGAGAGAAGTTGTTTCGATGAAGTTTCAGATTTGACTAACTTTATTTATAAAAATGCACCTCGACTGAAGTCCACACCTCCAACTTCCTACATCACCTATGTGGTAATGGTAGTCAAACCTACCCTTATCCAATTCGGCCCCACTCCGTCTGCCACGTGCTCTTTTTCAACATCTAGAAAATGTGCCACGAAATGCTAGCCTTACGCACAGTACTGCTAAGAAATCTTCGCTGCACATGTCACCACTCGCTAGTCGATTCTGCCCGATCTGTGGGATGTCGTTGACAGACAGAAGGTACCACCGGACGTGCTCGATCAAAACACTAACTCAAAAATCACCCAAATCCCTAAATGTACACGACAGAAATATATGTCAATTGTAGTCTCGCTGCTCAAACAATGTTTGTCATTTCCAACATCTATACTTTCGGTTCACCCTCATAAAACTTACAAAAATACTTTGAAAATAGACAACGAGCGTGTACTAACGGTTCCTAACAATTCTATTTTCTCCCTTGCCTGTCTGCGCGATAGCCACGTTCGTAAAACAAATATACAAATCTAAAAACAATCGATCATGACAATTCCTTTCATTAATTCCATGAATTAATTCGTTAGTGATTCATTATTAGCGTTAAACGGTCGTCACTAATATTGACGCGAAAGCGTCATGTTAAACGGCCTACAATACAACAATCAATGTATCGCCCTCTGAAACACTGCCATATAAACAGATTTATACATAAATAATGAGAAATTTATAAACGTATATTACGTCTTTATTGCTCTAAATAAGTACAAGTTGAATGAAAATACAAAAAGACAGTTTGACAAACAACGAAATAAAAATTACAATAAAACTAGTAATGTCAAACGATATACGATTTTATGCAGGTACCTACAAAGTATTTTTGCACAATATAACAAATACAACAAGCATGATTAAGTATTCCCCTAAGCAGAATAAATTTGAGTTTCGTGGCGAAAGGAAGAAGTTGCTACGTGGAAACGCCACGTGCGGAAAGTGCGCAAGAATGGCGATATAATATATGCGCGGATAAATCACACGAGCGGCGCGCGATTGTGGAAAACGCACAAATCCCACACTCGCACAATTTTCCACATACGCTGTGCATCGTGTTAGGGCAGGTTGGCAGGCCGTTTGGGAAACACTTTTCCACTAGGCCCCCCCAAGCGCGTCATATTCTCATATGCCCGCCATTTGCGTTCATCCCAAACTAGATCCGATTATTCATGCCAATTCCATGTATTCGCCAGATTGTTATTTTTCATATTTTCATATAATATCAATACTTTTTAGAGGAAGGGGACAATTTATTTGGATGCTTAATATGAACTTTATTACGGCTTCATATAGGATTCTATGAATTCTGAATATTATAATATCCTTAATTTTGTTTTTGTTCATCTATTTTGAAATGGAAGGGTCATCACAATCTGACTGTACCATCAGCTACATCAAAATCATTCCCTCGGACCTTTATATCTTTTTATTTGGGCTCAATAGGCGTATGTATGTCAAATACATACATGATACAAAAGATTCACATCCTGCAAAGTTCTTAACTCTATGTTAAACCCTGTTGAAGTACAGAAACAAGTATAAAAACGTCAAATGTAATTTTATCCGTTACAGTTACGCAATGCAACGGTTAACCCTCCCAAAAGTTATCACCCAAAGAATGTATTTTTGTTCATATTTTGAAAACTACACATGATAGATTAAAATAGTTTTCACATTTGTAATCAGCAATAAAAACTGCATTAGGAAATGTATCATATAGGTCTTTTTCTTTACGGAATTTATCGATGTCTTTGTCTTAATCTTTCAAAACGTTAGAATAATTTACAACCATTTTCCCTGTTTTTCCTTCGTATTACCAAAAAAAGTTCCCTGTTATTGCTGCAGGAGTTGCCTGATGTGCCTCTCAATTAACAAAAACAGGTTTAATTATTCATAATGACGCTGAATTCATATGGCAGTTTTATATGGACGTTTATATGGACGTCAAAACTCTCAAAAACACACAACTGTACAGAACCCCACAAAACCAGCGTAAATTTAATTAACCAACAACTAAACCAGTAAAACACATTTAATTAAATGGAAATAATACGAATGTAACAAAAGAGCTAGATTATCATAACGCATACGGGTATTTAACCCGATAAGAGTTATTGGTCGTTTGAAGGCTCCGCGTAATGATCGCACAAGCCTGTACTTGTCATTGAGCACTTAATGGTTGCTTGCGAGAGGCGTAATGGTGGAGTAATGGCGGTTGGCAGGCGGTCGATTGCACGCGGATAATTTCAATACTTGCGCCACATTTCCTTGGGAGCCGCATAAGGTGTCCTCGATCCGGCCGAGTGCAAACCGTTTTCCGCGTATGTCTCTCAACTACCGATTGTTTCCGCCAATCAAATATTTAACTTGGCAAATTGCAACCTAGTTTCCACCCATCGCCGTCGTTTACACCCGCCACGTGCACCCGTGACCACGTATACCATGACTGTGTATTCATATATCATTTTGTGTGCTTATGTAGTTAAGATATAATATGTATGCAATGCATTTGCTTCCTTATTTATCAGACTTAGCTGGAAGCTACGTTGTTCTTGTCAATATTTATGGGTATTAATCATGACATTAGAGACACTTTCCTAATTGATTTTTGTTTAGTTAGTTTCTTGTCAAAATTGTCAAAATTGAATTATCTCTTCTAGGTCTGATAGTTTAAATGAACCCATTGTCAGTAAAGTAAGAATATCATAGTTGATAGTTTGACATTTGACTCGTTGAACAACCTATATTTAGGTTATAATTATTTAGGAAGATAAGTAAGTTTTGTTTACACATATATGAACTCAAATATAAGGTTAAACCTTTTATGCAGGTGTAATTAGTTGGAAATGTTTTTAATGGCCCTTGTGGAAATACTTTGACTAAATGACACTCGTTAATGTTTACGCAAGTCATTAGGACAGTGCCTATCAAAAGTTTAAATGCAGGTTTACAGATAGATTAATGTACTTGAAATGTGCCCTACGGTTTTTGGGGTATTGCACATAGGAGCATGACCTAATTGGTAGTTGAATACGGAATATCATATTTGTATATGCACCAAGATGTGTCTGTTGGATTGAGATTCCACTCTATTCTATTCGTGGGGATAATTAATCAAACAATAATTCAGTTCGGAATTTGACTTCTAAGACTGTGTTTCCTTCTTAGTTGAAAGGTGTGGATTGCATTTTCAGGGATTGTTGCATTTTCCAGATGCTAATCCCTGGGAAAATGTTTCCTAATAATATATTTCCATTCATGATAATTTCACATTTCTATTTACTCATTTTTAATCAGTTGAAGTCTCCTAAATACATAGCTATTATAGGTTTATATGAATTAGAAGTCTAATACCTAATAAATTAATCAAAAATTATCGATTCTTTAAGCTGAGAATGGCTTGGAATACGTAGTTAGCCCGAATTTCCGGGTTTCCGGGTTCTGTTAGGGTAATATAAAAAGACTATACGCATGAAAGTTATTTTATTTTCATTAGCTATTAAAAGAATGTATATAAATAAAAACAAAAAATAGAAACAAAAATTTGGGAAAGGATAAATTCAATTACCAGTATTCTCAAATAGAATGCCAATTCTCATTTGTCCAAATATGCATGAAATACAATCACTGGCCAATGTGAGGAAAGATTGAAGGCTTCTTTCGCTAGTACTACAAATAAACATGTTAAAATACGAGCTGATACGTGCCGCAGTCGCTTGAGCAATTAATCGCTGTTGTTTTAGTGACAAGCAAGCATGTCAAGGGTACCCGATAATTCCGGGTTACTCGGTTTTCCAAATTGTCAGTTTCGGGTTAAACCGGGCTTTTACTTTCAAGGGTTTAACTCGAATTTTCGCAAAAGTGTCGGGTTCTATACTAGAATCAGCTGATCTTGAAAGTACCGGGTTTCGTTACCAGCATTGACGCGGTTGCGTCCCACTCCTAGATAAAGTTAAAAATTCTGTTTCTTGAACCGGAATCGACGCGAGAACGCCCCACTATTGCTTGATTCTGTTTCCAAACCGAAATCGAGGCGAGACGCCCCACTATTACTTGATTCTGTTTCCAAACCGAAATCGAGGCGAAATCGAACCCGATCCTTTCAAGATCAACAGATTCTGGTATAAAACCCGAAACGATAATCCGAGTTATACCCTTGAAAGTAAAAACCCGGTTTAACCCGAAACTGACAAGGCGGAAAACCGGGTAGCCCGGAATTATCGGGTACCCTTGACAAGCCTAGTTAACAGTAACCAGTTGTAGAATTGTGAAAGAAGAAAAAATTAAAGTTAAACACGTCTTATTTTCAGAATGAGTTAATATTTATTGATAATATTTGACTTTAAAGCGTCACTATTTGAAAACTATTTGAATGTCTAATTATCACCAATTCAACAGATTTCTGGATATGTATATCTTTGTAGGATACTCCTCGAAGTATATACTTATCCAGACTTTCCATACTTATAATTATGAATACCTGAGCATCAATAGTTTCGTTTCGATACTTTCAATATCAAAAGATTTTGATACTTTCAGAACTTTGCCACCCTTATTACGTGCATTCGGCCCAAATAGTTTTATCCAGCTGTGAATCTCATTTCTACACTAATTTGAATAGAAATTACAGATAAAAACTGTTCCAACTGTTCCTATTTTTCGAATCTTATAGTACATCCATATATCTATCTTTGATTTATTATACGGCTTTCTTGGAAAATCACTGTTTTTTCCGTGTCTAATATCTTGTAGTTCTACATTTCTTCTATCGTTTCTTATGTGTTCTTTATTCAATAGGTACCAAAATATGTTCACTTGGAATAATTGAAATATATGTTCCTCTTTATGGCAACATCAAAGTCTAAGTACTCTAATTATTATTCTTTGACTTATAATCAGATATTTTACCAAGTAATGAATCTGTCCCCAATTCTAATATCCATGGAAATGTATACTTTTTAGGACCGTAACTAACCTTCTTGATTCTGTTCATATTTATGTCACATTTCTATTTTTCCTTTTTAAAATTTGCTATAATCTTCTAGGCATATACTAACATAATTTGTCTTCCCTTTGTTACAAATGATACAAGCTCTTTGTTACAAGCTCTATTAGGTTCCTATGAATTGTAAGTCCTAAATCTTATAAATTAATCAAGAATTATCGATCCTTCAAACTTGGTTACAAAACGTGAACATTGAGATAACTTGGAATACGTAGTTGGCAGTAATTAGTAGGAGAATTGTAATAATAGTAAACTGAAAAATGCATCACTTTCATATTTCGTAAGTAAATAACCTTTATTGGCATTACATCATACCTATCATAATTCAATTAAACATTACATATTAAACGTTACATTAAACATTAAATGAAAACAATAACAAAACCAACTTGATGAGAAAAAGAAAAAAAGTACTAATTTCCTTCTCGACACCGTCCTATGGGGTTACCCCCTTCTTCTTCTTCTCGCTCCGCCATCTTCCTCAGCCACTGCTTCCTTTTCGTCAGGACCTTTAATGTTGCCACCCCCTGCCATTCTTTTTTAACCAACCTTGTACACTCTTCCCCGCATTCCTAACCTCCTGCGCAAATTCCCCTACCAGCCCGATACATTCATTCTCCATATGGTCCCATGTATCCTGGCCCATTCCAGAAAGTATACACCTGACATACTGTTCCCCCATCCATACTTTTCTCCCCCGCTCCTCAGACCCGCATTTAGCTCTCGCAACTTCTATATGCTCTAGCCGTCTGCCAATTATTATACAGGGTTATAGGTACTCTCACTAATTTTACCTTGTCTTTCTTGTTCTTCTATCTCTCCTTGTCTCCGGCAAACATTTATCTCCAGTGAACATGCGCAGAGCATACGGTCAACTTCTTCTCCTAAAAAGCCTACAGCTTCATACGATTTCTTTCTCCCTTTCATCCATTCACACCCAAATTTCCTTGCACACCAATCCTAAACATTCTTAACCAGTCTATCGTCCCCTATTCTATGCCGACATTCCTTATACCTTGCAGTTCTCCATGTACTCTCCCATTTTATCGACATTTTCCCTGCTTCTTGGAGGGATTTAGTATTAGGTAATATTTCATGACTATTTAACTTCAAATCGTCTATTTGAAAGTCTAATTAACCCCAATTCAACAAATTTCTGGATCAGAATATCTCTGTAATTGGTATTCCCAAATGGGCATTTTTAATATCAGGATATGGGAAAATATCTGAGTTTATGTATTATCTATTCCGTATCATGGGGAGACGGGAGAATTTTATAATAATAGCTAAACCAAGAAATTAAAGAATAATAAATACATATAGTGTTTAAAGAAAGAGAAGTACTGCTATAAAATGTTTGGAAACCTATGCCTGAATGTGTATACGAAATAAGAACTAAATTAATCCGAAATTATCATATTTAGTATTTAAAAATGGTATCAATTTTTTATATAATTTTCTAGCTATTTCCCAGTTTAATATATTGTAGATTCATTACAGGATATTTCCTGTAGTAGTGGTAGAAGGTATACTCTTTGATTTTAGATCACTTTAAGGAAGCTATAGCATTTCAACCTTTCTCATGCAGTCAGTTCCAGTTTAATATATTCTGTTGCATCTAACTTTAATCGTGTATAACGCTGTATTTGCGTACCACATTGGTATTCTCGTTCATGGACATGTCACATTATAATTCCGATTAATCGTCGTCTACACTACACTAATTAATTGTTTCATGTTACTGCTGTTTCTCTGAATTCCAAATCTAAAAGATGATATATGATTCACTAGCTAAGTGTAGTTTTAATACAGTAATATTTGTTTTACTAGATCCCAAACTATAAATAGATCTACTAGATGAATAGAAACAATGAATATAAACCAAACACTACTTTTGAAGTAGAACTTTTATACGGGCACTTGACTTTGGAAGCAAACTGGTGAATGCGAGTCGAATTTAGGCGGCGTATAGGTCATAAACTAACTACCCGATTTTAATGTTTCTTTCTTTAAAATATACACATATTTAATGTTTTAAATGTTTTAAATATTAAATGTTTAAACATCTACAATTGCCATGAATAATAAGCAATAAGCGTAACGCGAAATCATATTCTCTTCCTCATGAATAAAAATAGCAAAGTACAGAGAAGAATGGAGGAAGAAACTGGTGTAGGCCAAGGTCCTACTAGGACTATAGTGCCTTAGGAGAGAGACACAAAGAAAAACTAAGTTGCGAATTCACAACACCATCCTGTGACCCATTATATGCTTTGGATGGGGAACATGGATTCCACACTAGCTAAGAACAATTGATCTGAATGAGAGAAGGATGCTGCGAAGAATCTTCTCTTCCACCCGCACGTGCCGGTGGAGGAGCCGTGAAGAAGTGGCAACAACAACGAACACTATGGCCCAGGGACCTCAACTACAAGGCTCAGATTGGCTGGCCATGTAATCAGAATGGTGGGAAAAGGGATACCATTGAGTGCTAAGTAATGGAATGTAGGGAAGGCCAAGGGTCAACTAGAACTGTAAGACCATGTGAGAGAGACATACAGAGGAAGAGGATACATATTATCTACGGAAGAGACTCCAACCAGACACTAACGAATATCATGACTTTCAATGAAAAATAAGAAATGGATAATTATTGATATAATAAGTGTATAGTGCTTTTCATATCATTACATTTATATTAAAAAACGACTCTTAATACGTATAACTTTATAAGTTTCTAATCCAATAAAGTCCATGGAACATCGTACCTTCTTTGTAACAGAAACGAAGTCAAGGATTGATTAACAGACTAATAGAAGTCTAGTCATGTAATCATCAATAATCGCTTGACTATTGATCCGGGAAATTAGCCAGTAAAATGTGAGCAATATCAATGCCTTCTCGACCCGTATATCTTAAACCACTCAACTTGACACAAGAGACGAAACGCTTGAGTGACTTTGAAGATAGCTGCTCGTCTTTTAAGTAAAGTTATTCTCAAGGGTGATTTTCCCCACGACTCTCCACTCCTCTGCACTTACAAAACAACGAACTCAACATTTTCGAAAAAGTATCGTAACATATCCTAATTTAATGTAATAAAAACTGGTTCCTGGACTAATTTATTATTAAATATAAAATATAAGCGCATAATTAATAAGCGTTAAGAAAAAAAAGAGAAAAATAAAAAAAGGAAGCCTTAGAATATGGTCATAAATAAAGAAAACGTGGATATAAGTGGGAAAATAAAAAAGCCACGTGGAATTTAGTACGATGGCAGAAAGCCACGTATTAAGCACGTTGTACTCGGCCTGTCCTGTCTCATCAATAATTCAGCGCAAGGATTATGAATTTCTTCCCACGCAGGAGGTGAACGCGCACTCGCCCTGCTTTTCCTGAAACACTTTCCACGTATGCACGACTTTTCCGTGCACTTCAAACAATTCGCATAAATTACTCCCAGTGTGTATGGTATCCTGCTGCCAATTTCACTAAATGCGAGGACTTGCATCCAGTAAATATTGTTTGAGAATTTATCAAATTTTACCCAAAAACTGAAAGTAACGAAAGTAATCAATATAAATTTGCAAAGTTAACGCGATACAATAGACCCATGCAATGCTGCGGATGAAAGTTATAGTTTAATTTAAGGATTTCGAAGTTTTACGCGCCGTTATTACACTGCGGCGCGAGCGCGTCCTGCAGGACTGCCGACACGTCATAACAACATCCTGCAACATGAGTTGCGGCGATATTCCCAATGGTGGGCGGTTTCGGCACGGTTTTGCTTGGCGAGGAAGGGGTGGAAAGGGGTTGCGCGTTGTGTTGTAGGCAGGAGCGAGAGAGGCCGGAAAAAGGGAATGGCGTGCGAAGGTGGTATATACGCGGAACTGGGTCACTTCGATGGCTGAAATAATTTCTGCAACCAACCGCGCTGCAACGTGCAGAGCAGCGTGCAGCTATTACAAATCGCCAGCCGGGAGTATGGCGGCAGAGCATGCATATATTTTATATTTCCTGCAAACGGGCGCAATGGTTATTGGCCGTGTTCTGTCAGTGTTTTGTTTTCCACGCCGGCACTGTCCCTGTTTTGCTGTACAATTGCACGCGGCATTGTCTGGCTAATGCAGGTCGAGTGCATTAGTGCACCGCATCGTTTTCGATTGTTGGATGGAGTCGAGCAAGACACGTGGCATATGAATGGGAAGGTGGAATGGGGCTGTGGTGGGAGGAAGGAAGAGAAACACTTTGATCGTCATTTTACAGCTTGTCAGGTAGTTTTTGAAACATTAAAAGGCATTGTTACGACAATATTATAATGGCTACTAATGGAAAACCTTAAAATCTCAATTACTTCACTGAAAGTGCAATAAACCTTAAAAAACAGAATATTACACTTAAAAGTATTGGACTTTTCATGTTTTACAGGTTTTAAATATTTTAGTTTTACTTGTAAAATTTACTTTTATTACCTAAGTGGGAAAGTGCTTCCACTTAACTAATTTGGACAATTATAGAAAACTATGTACTCTAATTGGATAAATATTATACTTATTAAATTTGGACTTTTTTTAATTTGTGACTTTAGGAAATTATCGTGATCAATCCTGATCAACCAAGAACATTGATCATGGTACTTCTCCTAGCTTGCCCTGCCCTCCAATACTTCACTCCGAATTTACCCTTCATATTTACGAAAAAACGGTCAAAATGACACTTTTTCGGAGCGCCCTTAAAACCAACTTATCAGTACTTTGTTTGGATACCTTGGATAGATTCCAGAAAATAATTCCAAGGTGGGTATATCTTTCGTTCGTTACAAAGGTTTAAATCAGTTGGACACCACCCCTAACTCCAGGTAAACAAGTGAAGCGACCCAAACATAAAATGAATAAACCAGCTCGCTACCTAGAACATCTGTTCCCGCATGATCCGCTTTCCTTGGTGAAAATCTAGTTACTTTAGAATTGCATTCTTATTCAATATCTAGTTTTCTAGACTATTTAAGAAGGATGCCGTTGAAATGTTGCATTTCATGTTAAGTATTATTTCAATAAGAGTCTTGTGAAATTGTTCTCATTATGACGTTATTTTTGCTGAGATGAGTATTTGATACTTAAAGAATACTTAATTACTGCAACAATTTACATTTATTTCGGTGCGTTTATAAAATCTTAACCATTATAAAGTTTTCACCGTAAAGTCTGTAAACTCCTACTCGGTAAGGTTGCGAATAGAATTTCAATTAAAAAGCAAAAAGATAACAAATAGTTCTCACAATTTTCTTATTTCGTGGGAAACAAAATATTCTGGTTTAGTTACTTACTTACGCAGATTTAAAGAAAATAAGAACTTTTCGGTTATAAAAACGAAGATCAACTTGCAAATGTTTGAAACTTTAATTATGTAAAATATATAATGCTCCTATAATATTCACATGCATTGCATATTACTATCGATTTTTAAACAATTGAAAAAACATATTCATATTCACAGTAAAACGCTTTGTTACTGATATGCCATGAATGCGCATGGACTAACTGACCTCTAGAACAGTGCATCTCAAAATGTATGACTAAGAAACACATTTGTGTCTAAAACAGGTTTCTTCATAATCCTACAGAAAAAGCTGATTTGTTTTTTTTTCAACAACACAGGTCTTTGCAACATTTGGTGAATGATCCGCCAAGATCATTGCTCAGCTAATTCTTTCAACTCTTCTAATTCTCTCTCACAATACTCGATCTGCTCTCCTGATACTCCATCCCGAATTTTATAATTATTACTTTCAATGTGTTTCATTTAAAACCATTCAAATTCATGATAAACCGGTCAAAGGGCACTTCTATGACATATACTATTCAGATTTTAGAAGAGACACGGTTTAATAGAATTAACGTGTTGGAGAGAGAGGTTTTGAGGTACTGATCATAACGGCCTTGCAACATTAGGTAAATGATCCGCCAAGAACATTGCTTAAGGTATAAATCCTTGTTTTTTTCAGCTCTCTCAATGCTCTATCCCGAATTTTACTAGGTTTGCATTCATTATGTTTCATTTTCAAGAAACAAGAAACACCGTTTAGTAGAAGTAACTAAACTTGTGATGCTGCACCAATGGAATCGTTTTAAAACGGGTACTGCCTCATCGGCTGTCCAGCAGCAGGTAAATGATTTTCTTAGAACATTGCTTTTTTGTTTGATTTTACCGAGCATCGACTGCTATGGTCATTAGCTCTATTCAATACTTTTTCAATGTAATTAGTCATATTAGAGGCTATCACTATTGATCAGAAGAAGAATTCACTTTAATATGCATCCCCACCGGGAATCGAACCCGGACTCATGGACAGTGGTCATGGACCATACCACTGCGCCACGTGGCTGGATAGAATATTGCTCATAGTACAATTGTTTGCTTTCACTGCTTTTACTATTAATACTTCGTCCAGAATTTACTTCGATAGCGTCGACATTTTCTTATTTACATATTATTAATCAATAATAACAATAATAATAATAATTATTATTAAAATTAAACACGAACAATTTCAAAAGGTGAAAAACGATTTTATGTATATAATGTAAATATGTATAAAAAATAAAGAAAAGTTTAAGACATACCCTCAAAGAATAATAAAAATAACTCAGAACAACTTACGTGGAATTTCACTCAAATAGTTCCTTCCTGGCATGCACTCGTCAAAGGAATTCTTTATTTACCTGGGGGATTTACTCTTACCAACAATAGCACACTTTGAAGTATTCCAAGCGCAGTTTAGCTTAGGTGTCGAGAGAATGTTGGACGCTGTTGGTGTTTAACATCAAACCGGGGACATATTACACTCGTGCGTCGGAGAAAATATATATAACGCTCGCCGTAGAACTCGTAGAAGCCGGAAAATGAGAATTAAAGTGGAGGAGAAAGTGAACGCAAGGACGAAAGTTGCGCGTCGCGAGATGGCTGCCAAAGTTAAACAGTAAAACAGGCATATCCTTATTCGTGCGGAGTGCGCGGAACGTACTCGCGCGAAATGCGCAGAAACCTGTATACCAGCTGCGAAAAAGGCGAATGGCTAATTAAAGCGAAAGTTAAATTAAAGGATCTACAACTGTCATGAGGACTGACGAAGAGTCAACTCATGTTTATGTCATGTATGTCATAGATATGGATAAAAATGTCTGAGGCTTCATACATGTTTCGTAATTTTTGAGTCATAGACAAATGTCATACATCATATATGTTTCACATATGTAGTGGGTGGCACCAGAGAAAATATAAGATTGAGAAGCACATGTTATATTAGTGCCATTGAAAAAAAAATTTAATTCAACCCAATTTGTTAGATGGCGCTAATCGGTGTTTCCGACCAGCGACGAGTTTTGAAATATTAAAAAAACAGTTTCGTTTCATTTATTGCTCTGAATGACACAACCTTTTTGCTTTTGATATATTGACAATACTTGATTTAAAAAGACCATAGATAATACATATGTATAGTAACACAAGTGCTGCAGTAAAATTTGCAACAGATTTTAGTTCAACCCAAGACGAAAATCAAGAGTGGCGCCACTTTTTGCTATTTGATTACATTAATTTTAAATACTGTTTTTAAATTTAAAGACAATTTTTGAGATACAGTTTTATTTTAAACATATTACATATTTTTATCATCTAATGTAAATCATCTCGCCCATGTTGGAACATTTCTTCAATGAGGGTATTAAAATTATTCAAAAATATAATACTCACCATGCAATTTGTTTTTGAGAGGGCTTGAAGGTTTTAGTAGCTTGGAAGAATAAAATTATAATCAGCTTTACAGTTGCAAACATACATTTTTGGAAAGATGCTGATCGATTCAATTTGTATATAGCATATAGTTTTTTTTAAGGATATAGTCAATTTTAAGAAAAATTGACAATATATCAAAATCAAAAAGGTTAGGTCATTTAGAGTAATAAATGAAACGAAACTGTGCATTAATATTTCAAAACTCGTCGCTGGTCAGAAACACCGAAGATTTACATTTGATAATAATAATATGTAAGATGTTTTAAAATAAATCTGTATTCGAAAAATTGTCTTTAAATTAAAAACAGTATTTAAAATTAATGAAATCAAATAACAAGTGGCGCCACTCTGCATTAACGACTTGGGTTGAACTAAAATCTGTTGCAAATTTTACTGCAGCATTACTAGTGTTACTAGAAGAAGACAACCTTTATTGGCACATTACTTCCCCCCCCCCTCACCCCTACCATTACATACATTCATTATAATAAGTAACAATTAAAACTTAATATACTATTTAATCAATTTTTGTTTGATAGTATGAAACAAAAATTGATTAAATAAATACCTTTTCAACAAAATATAAACAAACCCGCTAAACTTCTTTTGCACTTTCACTCCCTATCCTTACTCCGGACTCCTTCTGCCCGCACGCGTCCACTCCTCTTTCATTCCTATACAATCACTCCCAAAATGCTCCCAGGAATCCCTCCCCCTTTCACATAGGATACACCTGACATATTCATCTCCCATCCACACTTTCCATCCCCTCTCTGCCGATCCACACCGTGCTCTAGCTATCAGTCTTTTATCCGCCAGATTATCTGGGTCTCATCCCGATAGTCTGCACTGCTTGGTATCGTGGGTTATATGTGTTTCTTTCGATATTATTTTGCCGCTCCTACTCCTCCACCTCCCCTCCTATCGTTCCGACTGTCACGCTTAACTCATTCCTTATCAACAACCTACCCACCTCTGATAATTCTAACGCTTCATGCGCCTTTTCCCTACCACTAGCCCAAGCTATCGCCGACCTCCTTGCACATAATTCCCAGATATTCTTCATATCTTGCAACCCTATAGATACTCTCTATACTCTATATAACTTGATGTGGATCTTTCCAGCTTCAGAAGGTCTTTGAGAAACCAAGTCTGTTCTTTCTCAATAATCTCCCATTCTCGCATGCCCCATACTTCAACACCATACATCAGCATTAGCTTCACACATTGGCATCCCATACTCTCAGTGTAGTGTCCCAGTTATTCCCCCATACATTCTCCCATTTCCGTTTAATCCTACCCCATGCGTACCGTGCTCTGCCTTGCATCCATCTCACATGCTCATTCCATTTTCCATTGTACGTAAACAGATATCCTAGATATTTGAAAACATACACTCTTTCAATTTCCTCCACCTATCATTGCAGCAATTCTCTGACGTCCACCTGCATTTTTACATATCATCCATTTCATTACTTGTGTACTTGTGTATTACGTGTGTTACTTATGTTACTGTACATATGTATTATCTATGGGTGACACCATTTTAAACATTAAAAACCTGATTATAGTACACACTTAGGGAGATCAGTAGTTTTAACGGTTCTTGAGTTAACATTCGACTTTTGAAATTTGGAAATAATCGCTAAAATAAAAGAAGAAAACGTGTTGAGATGTGCTTACACAAAATATCTTGGCTAAAAAGTGGGTTGAAACACTTTGGAAGATCAGTAGATTGGTTGTCCGTTTAAGAATCAACATGAGGTTTCTAAAAATTTGGGCAATATTCGTGAAATTATAGAGTTTATTTACAAGCGTTTAAACTATGAATTTTCGCTTAAAAAGTGTGTTTATACCCGCCGGGAGACCGGTATTTTTAACGGTGCTAGAATATACTTGCGACTTCTGAAATTTTAGGAAATAGTCCTTAAAATATATTTTTACATGTGTAGTCACCTACTACGTATTGTTTTAAAGCGTCAAAACATTAAAATCCTGTTTAGATGTGCCCCAAAGACTTATTTTCGCTAAATTGAATATTTAAAAACTCCGGGGGGGGGGGGGTGGATTGTTTTAACCGTTCTAGAGATAACATGTGATTTCTGACATCTTAATAGTAATACTAGTGTATAATGTTTAGATGTACTTAAGCAACGGATTTTCCATAATGAGATTCGTTAAACACATCAGTAGATATGTAGTTTTCGGGAGTTAACATGTGATTTTGTGAAATTTAGGGCAATATTCGCTAAAATATAAAAGGTAATGTGTTTAGATATGTTTAAATAACTTATTTTCGCCGAAGAGTGTTTAAATACATACAGCTACTTATCAACAGTAGCTTTAATAGTTATTTTAATGGTCCTTTAACAACTTAATTCCGCTTCTTACATACATTGGGAGATCGGTAGATTTAACAGTTCTATAGGTCACATGAGTTTTCCGGAAATATGGGGGATATTCGCTAAAATATAAGAGAAAAACGTGTTTATACATGCCAAAACAATGTATGAAAAAAGTGCGTTTAAACATATAGCGAGATCGTTAATTGTAACGGTTCGAGAGTTAACACGAGATTTTGTTAAATTTTAGAACGTATAAATATAAGAGAAAATGTGATTAGATATCTGGAAATCGGTAGATTTAACAGTTTGATTGTTAACAAGTGATATGTAAATTTTCTGAAACAGTCAACAAAATACGGAGAACGTGTTTAAACAACTTATTTTTCTAGAAAGTGAGTTTCAACACATCGGGAGATCCGTATTTTTAACGCTACGAGAGTCAACATGTGATGTCTGAATATTTGGTAAAAGTTCTGTAAAATATAAGAGAAAAATGTGTTTTGATGAGCGATATATTATCGCTAAAAAGTAGGATTAAACATATTAGGAGATTAATGAATTTATAGGTATAGGAGTTCACATTACTTTTCTGAAACGTTGGGAATATTTGCTATAATATAAGTCAAACCCTTCTTTAAATGTGCTTAAACGACTTCCTTTCACTAATTATAAGAAGTGAGTTTAACACATCGAGACATTAGTAGTCCAAGTTTGCATTATGTATACATAAAAATAGAGCATGTGTATTTTTGTTCATCTCTGGCTGCGTAGTTTATGTAATAGTTAAATGATCAAATTCGGATATAAACTAATGACCTCCTTAATATAAAATACTTTCTAAGTTTCAAGTTTGCGGTGGTTGACACCGTTTTAATGTTTTAATGCCTAACAAACGAGAGTAAATGAGAGCTATCTGTATGTGCATGTCTACACTGCGTACTTTTAGTTAGAGGGTCAGGTCCATCCTTTGCTATGTGGTAGAGAGTACAGCATGGCATAGCCATGAAGGCGAATGCCTTAAATCGTAAAGTGCTTGACGGAGGAGACTGCGGCAACGCAGGCCAGTTGATGCGAGCAGCAGATTATGCATAATTAATGATTCGCAATATGTGCTCTAGTGGAGTTTTGGCACAAAACGCTGACCTGCTTTCGTCGACGAGCGAAACATACGAAACCGTGTCATACGCCCTGTGGAACACTCACAAGTGCGCGCACATAAACAAAACGCAATTTTCCCGTCAAATAATTGAGTATTTACTAATTGCGTCCAAATATAAGGCTATAAATTATTGTAATTTAGGCAGCATACATGTAAAATGTAAAACATTGATTTATTATCTATTTCACTTGCGTGTCAATATTTAATTATTCATTTATGATGAAAACAAGTTTGATTATTAATCACAAAATTATTTAATACCTAAATTTAAACAAATTATAATGTTATTACTTTATATACCTTATTTTGTTTAGGACTCAAGTTATATATGAGTTATATAGTTATATATTATTATATGAGGCAATGGCAATAAAGGTTTCCTTATTATTATTATATAACAATAGGACGATTTTAACTGGGAATACTAGGGCCAAAGACTACCAAGATTAAGGTAACTAGAAGTAGATCTAGTAGGTCTTGGACTTAGAAGACTAGAACAACTAGGAGTGGCTATATATGTGAAGAGTGGGATCTACTTTTTTTGGAGCAACCAAGTCTATGAATCCTGATATCTTTCGGCGGCCATTTTGTTTTCATTTAGTCTAATGATCTCAGGCCCCCATACCTGCGCTACGTCGTTCCTTACAGTCAGTAGCACATACGGCCCTTTTAAAGGCCCTTTGCCAGCACATTTCGATCCCTTGGATAGTTAATTGTGCAAACATCATTCTATAGTTATGCTCGGTACTACTCGGAAAATAACGGGCCCACCTGTATGATGCCCTCAAACTTTATTTTGCGTGCAACATCGATTCAGTACATTCACCAGTTCCGAACGTTGCAGTCTGTATTTGTAACAATTGCACAATAACATCAAACAAGATTATACAGTCCACATATTACCTTCATCAAACCTAGGAACAATCGAGTACCTAGCTTTACAACTCTTCGAGACCCTCCAAAAAGGATCATATACATTTCCAAATTATTTCTGCCTGAAGGTTTGTAGGTACGCTGCCAAAGGTGATGGAGTCTATCTTAATGGAGTGATCTTAATTATGAGCTCAGAATTGACAATTATGTCTGATATGCCTATTATATTATTTTATATTAGTTCCTATAAAACAACCCTTAGGATAATAACAATAAGCCCTATTAAGAAGAGGTCCCCACCGTTAGGTCAAGACTACTAATATTAGAACAGCTTGAAAGAAGACTGCTAAAAGTAGACTACTCGAGCTAATCAATACTAGATCTATTGAGATATTAATAAGCCTATTACGAAAATATCAACAAGGACTAGTAGACTAGTAGACTAGTAGACAGTGACACCCTAGATAGTAGCGTTTTTTTTCAGAGAGGATTGGAAATATACCTATTATAAACGCTGGGAAACAAGAATGAGACAAAGCATCGTACGATAAATATCGCCTCTCAACTTGTTCGAAGGTTCACTTGTTCCGGTTAGTGCAACGCCGGTAACGCCAGAAAAAGATAGTAGCATTTGAAAACGCCAAATTGATTCTTAGCAACAGCAAGTAAATGATCCGCCAAGTACAGCCAAGTACATTGTCCATCTTACTAGTCTTTACATGTTCTGATCTCCTAATACTCCATCTAGAATTTTGTTATATTAGCGTTGGTAATTCCTCACCATAAAGCATTTAAATAGCACCTTTATAGCATGTGGAGTATTAGTATATCAAAAAGTCCAAGGAGTGTAGTAGTACAAGGAGTGATGCTTTTGTATTCAAGCGTGGAAAAAATGATATAACAGAGGAAAATTGCCTGAAATCCAATCTAATATAATGATGCAAATGCAAATGAAAATGAATCTCATTTAATATCATTCCCTGTCACTGTAAAATAAACTACAATCGATTCTGATAATCGGCATATTTAACATGATTGATATAAACTCTGCTTGCACAGCAAAATTGAAAGAATTGAATGCGCTTGTAATTCCGCCGATCCGGTAGCATTTTTTTTCTCTATAATTTTATGATTGCAAGGCTTCGTTTGTTTGCGTGCGTTACGTTTTTATTCCTTTTATGCTGGGTTTACCGGTATTTGCTCATTCGTTTATGTTCCGCCCTCAGTTTGCAGAAGAATTCGAAATTCGACCGAGATTTTTCAATGTATGCTGTGTGGGCGCTTTTCTTTAAAATATATGTGTATACGTTTAAAGAGTCACAAAAACTTTTTGTTGTTTTTCCATGAACTGGATTTATTAATGTTCGACGAGGAGATTCAAATTACTTGCAACAGATGTATTTTATTCTCTTCGGGTATATTAAGAGAATTGTAAATTATTTTGTGCCAAGTTAGGGAGATATTTAGCTACTTCCCGCTCTCTCATTACAGTTTTGCTCTGTTTGCTTCGCATTTGTGCCCTCGGTGAGTTTTGACCCCGCCTGCAAATTCGATTTCGCATTCGGTTGCTAAGATTTCGCAGGAGTATTTGAGTCGATTTAGTCGAGATCACACGATTCGTTTTCGGTCCCTTACCAACCATAATTTATCTATAAAGATTTCCGGTCGCATTACGCTTGTTTTTTTTTGTCTGCTTCTACTATTTTTAGTCGTATATAAATTGATTATTTAATTCTAAGTGTTTTTATCCATTTTTTATTATGAACAAAATTATATTGTAGTGATGTTTATAATATACATAATACAATATCGTTTTGATTAAGAAATTATTTTTTTTTTCACATAATAGTCGTTTCCTCACTCTAATGTTTTAATTTCGAACGGTGTCCTTGTTTTTATCATTTTTATTTGTTTACCCATATATTTTTGTAATCTTTCTTAGTTTGTATGCCCTGTTTTTAACGTAGATTATAATAGGTGATGAAACTTATGCGAGGGGCCACACGTTTTTCATAGAAAATATTTTTAAAAATACTTATGGGGTTGGAGATTGCTTTTTTGTGGGATTTTGCTTGGTCGATGATGCGACATTATCATTTTCTCTTTTAGTTAAAGCAAGTTAAGATATAGGTTTTTAGAAAATAAGCACGCTTAGCTATTCTATCATTACTTCCGGCAGAATAGTAAGGCTGAAAATAGAAAAGAGTTTAAGTGCAAAATAAGTATTTATGTAGACTCACAAATAGGTTATGGAAATCCCCGCTGGCTAACTTTTTCACTGAAGAGGTAATAATTGTCAGACAGCTGGATACGAACTGAACTTGCAGTCTACTGGTGGCCTTTATATACTGAAATTCTAGTGAAATATTGTACAATTCTATTGGACCCATGCAGCAAAATCTCACCTCTCTGTCTGAGTAAATCATTGAAAGCCTTTGACAATAAAATGGTGTACAATCCTCCGGAGCGTCTTGTTTGTGTTTCTTAAAGCCTTGCCCTGAACAGGTAGGCTTGCATGAACAGTTCAGCACAATAACTTTGAAATTATGCTTGTCACGAACCAATGTCGGCAAGCCGCCCACCTGGGCAGCACAGTCGGTAGAGCTTGGGCCTACCACGCGGTCGGACGAGGTTCGAGTCCTCGGGGTGGGCA
>JAODAC010012679.1:0-24155 GCA_027575185.1 Mimaenictus wilsoni | reverse complement strand
AACGGAGGGGGGAGGGTGGGGGGGGGCGGCGGGGCCGAGAGGCACGGGGAGGGGGGGGGGGGGGGGGGGGGGAGCAGTGTGTCGGAGCGGGGAATGGGGGGAGGGGGGGGGTTAAGGGGGGGGATGAATATTGTGGGGCAGAGCACTCTGGGGGTTGAGTACTGCAGGTCTACAGTACCCACAATATGATAGAGGTTAGATAAAGGCCTCCATCACAAAAAACTTAAAAGAACTTAGTCCAATGAAATTTTTAAAAGAAAAACTACAATCGGGTACTAAAAATATGGTGAAAATCCTAACACGCAATGTCGGATGGTTTCTGAGCAAATAATTGTAAAAAATTTGCTTCGAAACCCATATTATAATCTTCCGAATATATAATGTTTCGAACGAACTCGTCGGTACGACGGTTGGTTGGTGTAGCGGCTGAAGCCCCGGTCTGCTTTGTTTCCCATACGATGCAAGGCAGTTCAAGCCTCTGTTGCGATTTTTTTTTTTTCATTTTTAATTATGATTATAATTTAATTGGTACATTATGAAACTATTTTTTATTAGTATCAATATTTTTTATTCGTAATTGATGTTTGACTCGCATAAAAGCTTTAAATGAAAGATTTAACTGGATCATATTCTTTTTAAACATTTAAATATTTAAAAAATAGGTTAATAATGCATAAATGTGATTTTTTAAAAATTGATCCTGGGCGGTCAACGCAACTAGCACTGCGACCATCTTTGGTCTATTGTGCATGGACCAATACTATGGGGCAATAACGAAAAAAACGTATTAAAAGGCTAGAATCTCAAGATCTAGGGACCGACCCGCTTTGAAATTTTGGGCGTTTTCGGGAGATCCTAATACTAAAGATTTGAAACTTTGTGGACATGGCTGACTGAGGTTAACAGGCATTTTGAGGATATCTTAGGAAGTTTTCAAAAGTTTAAACAAATTTCCTAATAGTTTCCGAGGTAAATTTTTGAAAAAAAAATGCTGGAAAAGTCTGTGGGAATTCCTCACAGTAAATTAAGAAGATCTCCAGCTTAAAAGGATTTCGAAGATCCTAACATTAAAGATTTGAAACTTTGTGAACATGGCTGACTGAGGTTAACAGGCATTTTGAGGATATCTTAGGAAGTTTTCAAAAGTTTAAACAAATTTCCTAATAGTTCCCGAGGTAAATTTTTGAAAAAAAATGCTGGAAAAGTCTGTGGGAATTCCCCACAGTAAATTAAGAAGATCCCCAGCTTAAAAGGATTTCGAAGATCCTAACACTAAAGATTTGAAACTTTTTGGACATGGCTGACTGAGGTTAATAGGCATTCTGAGGATATCCTGGGCAGTTTTCAAAAGTTTAAACAAATTTCCTAATAGTTTCCTTGGTAATTTTTTGAAAAAAGAAAAACTGGAAAAGTCTGTGGGAATTCCTCACAGTAAATTAAGAAGATCCCCAGCTTAAAAGGATTTCGAAGATCCTAACACTAAAGATTTGAAGCTTTTTGGACATGGCTGACTGAGGTTAACAGGCATTCTGAGGATATCCTGGGCAGTTTTCAAAAGTTTAAACAAATTTCCAAATAGTTTCCTTGGTAAATTTTTGAAAAAAAAAATACCGGAAAAGTCTGTGGGAAATCTTCACAGGAAATTTAAAAGTCCCCTAGATTAGTACAATTTTGGGAAATACTTATTATATAAATTTAAACCACTTTAAACCTGTATGAACATGCCTAAAAGGCCTTTTGAGGAAATTCTTCCGCACGTATAAAGGTCCGAACGAATCCGTCGGTATAACGGTTGGTTGGTGTAGCTGTTGCAGCGCTTGTTTGTTCTGCTACCGATATGGTGCAAGGCGGTTCAAACCTCTGTTGCTATTGTTTTTTTTTTAATTATGTTTTTAATTTAATTAGTACATTATGAAACTATTTTTTTATTAGTATCAACATGTTTTATTGATAATTGCTATTTAAATGGCATAAAACCTTTAAACGAAAGTTTTAACTAGATGATATACTTACTAAACATTTTAATATTTAAAAAATATGTCCATAATGCACAAATGTGATTAGAAGCATACAATTAAAACAAATGAACAAAAAAAAAGAATTGATCGCGGTGGAGGTTTGAACCGCCTTGCAGTTTATAGGAAACAAAACGAGTAGACCTTCTACACCAACCAACCGTCATACCGAGGGGTGTTATTGGAGGCTATACATTCGGAACAGTGTAAAATGGCTCTCGAAACAATTGTTTAAAAAATATTTGCTTGGAAACTATTCAGTATTGCGCCCTAGAGGTTCCACCATTTTTTTTTAATATCTAGTTCCTGACTGTATCTTTAGAAAATTTCATTTGACAAAGCGTGGTCCCTTCTTGTTAGCACACCTGCCACTATAAGATCTCCTTAGGGGATGTGTGATGTCAAGGCGACTTGGGTACTCTCCTGGATTGGCGATGGCAGATCTATGTTTAAGAAGGTCGTGAAGCTTCGAGATATTAGCGGAACACGCGAAAAGTTTTACCGTTCGATAGGTAGTCCCGCGCGCTCCCCGTGCGCGATAACAGCCTTGCCGTCACCAGATTAGCGCACTGACGGCAGAGCGGCGGCGGCGGCGGCAGCGCGCGCACACTTCCGAGGCCAAAAGGTCTTATCGATCTAATCCGTTAATCAGCTTATTAAAGTTTAATTTGCGCGTCTTGTAGGCTGCCGCGCGCGACATAAGGTCGACACTCAGTCTGACAGGATCGAACGCACGCTGATAACCGTACCCCTTGCCACGGAGGCGGATTGGCCCCCACCCCTACTACCAGCACCACCTAAGCGTCATGGGCGCACAATATCAACAACCGCCTCCAGGGGCAGGCACTAATAGTGATTAAACCCCGTGTGTAAACTGGTTATTGAAATTTGACTCGACGCGCAGGGCGTGCGCCCTGCTCCGCAACTGCGTACCGGCGTACTGAGGGGCAGCCAAAGCTCAACTGATCCCTTCGTGGAGCGCGCCCTTTGATAAAAATAACTATAATAACCCGTGCGGAGATGGCAGCGATGCATACCGAACACCGCTCTTCAGATTGGAAAAGATTTAATGCGAGTTCGATTCCAGGCGACGCGTCGGCTTTGAGGTGACGCTCTCGGGTGCGCTTTTGCGCTACCTGATCTCCTTGTATGCTATGCATCATTAAGTCTTTTGATGCAGAAGTATGACGCGCATAAAGCGCTACCCTCAGATCATGCTAATCTCAAGTGTGCCTGAAAGTTGGTGTAGCTGAAAATCCGAAACAAATAACAAGAAACCTGATGATGGCTGGCACTAGCCAGCCGCTGCCAAATGATTGCGCTAATAAATTTTAATCTCGTACAACGAACGCAATAATAACAGAATTTATAATTCAATTTAATTTCACAAAACAGACAAAACAGAGCAGTACAACGCTGCACTTGTTATCATTCGCAAAACAGTGTTTGTAAGTTTTTGATATACGCGATGAGCGTATAGCATGTTTATTTGTATTCGGATTAACGTAATTTACTCGCGAGTGCAGCGAATTGTTGCAGTAAAACAACGATAATAAATCAAAGTAAAATACGGAGCTGCCGGAGTTTTGGTTTGTTCAGGCTCATCAGAATGAACCATTTCAGTTTGGAACCGGACAAAACGTTAATAGAGCCTCCCTAGTACGTGAAAGATCTCAAAGCATTCCCAGGATAAAAGCTACACATCCCAAGCTACGCTTTGTCGAAACCAACCAAGCTCCCTACCCCCACCCCTCACATCGTGCGCTCGACGTCTTAGAATCGGCAAAGGATCGCGAAAATTAAATATCGGCAAACCGCCAGCGAATCAACAAGATTTGCGTTCGCTTGTTCCCATGCAGCTCTTGCAGTCTTAACTCAACCTTCAGCCGGCACCCTCCCTCCTTCACCCATCCCCTCGATACCACTTTGTCGACAGTTCGACTTTACGCCACCGCCGTCTTCTTCGTAAAACCGTAGCAAAATATTGGCGCAGCCTTAAAAACCACGAAATAGTTTCGCGGAAGTTGTGGTGGCGGCAGCGGCGGCGGCAGAGCGAAGGAAGTTGCATTATTAGTTTAGAAATTCCCCCAGAGAATTCGATCGGAACTATTTAGCAATTCACCGGGCCTCCTCTGCTCGGATCGGATCAAATAAATTATATCTGCTGTGATTGGACATTCTTGGAGTGAACATCCCCCCGCATTGATTGCGGGGGATGTTGATGGTCATTCTGATCATCCTTTCTCTCTCATTGTTCCTTCCTTTGTAGTTCATTTTTGTGCGTGTGAAGAACCTGTTTCTGTGGGGATGACTGGCAAAAAATCGCTGATATCATACGATGCTCGATGATGTTATAACCGATCCCTTCTGCTCAGCCCCCGTCGAAAGCGTATAAAGAAACGGGAGCGAGAGGATGAACAACTAAGAATGCAATTTCGAAATGTTTGCCGCAATAACATGGTTCATATATAGTTTGAGACGAGTTGAAGAGTTGGTGTGAGTTGAGTGGTGAGCGTCCGTTTGGGAGTAGCTATTCGTAGATATAAGAATGTGTGCATGTATGTGTGTATAGTTGTATATATAATTGTGTGTGTGTGTGTGTGTGTGTGTTTGTGCGTGTGTAAATGTGTGTGTGTGTGTGTGTGTGTAAATGTGTGTGTGCGTGTGTAAATGTGTGTGTGTGTGTAAATGTTTGTGTGAGTGTGAATACGTGTGGATATGTGTATATGTGTGTATGTCTGCCTGTCTACCTGTGTAAGTGTATATGTATATATGTAGACGACTGCGACGCTTCCATGTGGTGGAGTGTACGAATGGTGGTCGTCGGAGGCGGCTTGACAGCAAGCCGAGCATCGCCAACAATTCGGTATTGCAATAGCTTCCTCAGGCGCAAACATTGCTCAAGCACACGTGCGTACATACACGTACGTGAAGAACGCGGGGGCAGTAGGTGTATGTGTGGGCTACAGCGGAGGAAAGGCACGCCTGCATAAAAAGCAGCGAATGAAAAAGCGCAGCATTGGAACGCGAGCGCCGATTCACGGAACACGAAATACGAAATTCATTGCTTTTTATTATGTGATTCACAACGAAATGAATTGCTCGCGAGACGAGCGCGCCATGGTTTGAATGTACATGTGAGCGTGTTTCACTCAAAAATCTCGCGATTGTTGCCGACCTTTTCCTCTCAGTACGGGGGAGACGTACCACCCCTCTCCACAAGCACACATCAGAAATAGCTTAATATATCATTCGTGTAAAGCGCGGAGATTTGCCCGCCACTTCGGCATCCGAATTTGTCACATTTCTCTATTGAAATAAAAATCACGGACGCTATACGCTGTCGGCGGCGCGACGGTGCGGCGGCGCGGCGAGGACATGTGACATGGTCGGCGGCGGCACGTTCGAAGAGCGTTCGGCCGTTCCGCGTGGAAGAAAGGCAGCGAATTGCAGACGCCGTTCACGTAAACCGAATGCGAATGCAAATATCGTGATTGAATTCTAACTGCAGCGCCAACCACCACCCCCAGATTCACCCGGACGCCCTCCCTTTCCTCCTCAACCCAGCGTATTTTTGATGTGACCCGAATGTTTATCGCTTCTCCCGTTCGCCGCGGATCGTGCAGGAGGAGCAATCCAAACTGATCGTTTGTTGGCGGGCGTAATTTGGGCGAAATTTGGAGATTTCAGTCTGCAGTATGTCTGCCATTCTATTATACACTTCCCCGCCAATTACCCGTCCATCTGGATGAGTTTGGAGAATGCCAACAAACAGGTGAATGGAAGGCTGGAAACTGGATAGTCGTTTGGTAAATCTGGCATTTGCCCGACGCGTGCAAACCGAAAGTTTTGCTTCCACCCTTGGCCCTTGGGCACCCTGCGCCGAACTGCAGCGAGTGAACGATTTCAAGATTAAAGGATTATCGGCGGACGTTCATTGCGAATCCGGGGGTGGGGGTGGGGGGTCTGTGAGGTGGTGCGGGTGATGTTCTGCGAGGTGGTCCAAGCGGGGATGGCACGAGAATCCGCTCACCGGGGCCCGGCCACAATCCCACCGGTGTTTATTTAAATGGCGCAGCTGAAAGCAGTTCGTGAAAGACCAAAGTTACTGCAGTATTGAAGCCGCTTCCCTCTGGTTCGCGCTGAGGGGATATAAACCTTCGTACACCTTTCCAGGATACGGCCCTTGCATTGCACCACAGTCTCTCCCTATGTCCGTCGACTTAATGCTTAATGCTCAATGCTGACCCAACAAGATTACGCGGGCCGCACGCAAAGGAGGGAGGAAATCACGGAAAAGAAGGAAGGCGATGCGAGAATCTCGTCCTTCGTCCAAGCCGACTAAGTTCCCCAGGCCCACCCGAGGCCAACCCCGGGCTTAGAGATACCGCACAAGAAAGCGAAAGTGCAGGATAAGAAAGCGTTGTTCCACCCCCGCCCCTCCGTCCTCCAACGTCGTCAAGAAAGAAAGAATTACGCCCGGAATGACCATTGCGACACAGATTACATGGGCTATTGTCTTCGGGCATTGCATCAAAAGGTAGTACAAAAGTACAGACAGTGTTCGGCTCTGCCTGTACTTTTGTACATTGTGGAGCAGAGGTTGTAAGGGGCGACAAAAGGGGACGCAAAAAATCAGAGGGTGGCTAGTCTGAGCATACAATAGGTGCGGTTGTAACAGTTTATGGCAAAAATGGCGGCGGAACGAGATGAAGGGAGGTCTGGAGCATTCGCAGCTTAGTCCGCAAGTGCAGGAAAGACAAACTTCACCGGCGCCGCCGTCTTCGCGCCCGAACAAAAGAAGGCGGCGTGTGTACGCTGCAGATTATACATGTAATGAATGCAAATCTGCAGCCGCGCTGCATACGGATTTCGGTCGGCGGTGCCACCGCCAAGATTTACTTTGCAAGCCGCCGACTAAGTGAGTTGTCGCAAAGGGATTGAGGACACCTGCCGTCTCCCAAAACTTCACAGATTCTCAGATTTAATCCAACGGACCGGCAAAATACTTTAAGAAGCTTCTTCAGAATTCCGTTTAGAACCCTTTTAGAATTCCTTACAGAATCTCCTTGAGAATCTCACATTTAAACCAATCTCCTTCAGAGTCACGTTTAGAATCGATTTAGAATCCCTTCAGAACCTCCTTCAGAGTTAGAAACATATTTTTTTGTTATAGTGGTTGCAATTTTGAAAATTTGACAATTTTGAAGATATATAGTGCCCTTATTGGAAGTCTCTTATTTCTATGAATGATCTCATTCGAAATAGTAACTCTTTGCCTTTCCTTTTTGATCCAAGAAATGTTATTATCTTTATTAGCGTAGCCGGATAATGGGATTTTCCAAAACGTATTTTTAAATATTTTAAAAATTTTACAGCCATCTTTGAAGAGCTGTAGCGACTTTATTCATGGTCTTACAGATTTCAAGATAATCCCATTCAAAGCAATACTTCTTCTCCTTTAAATTTAAACAGAGAAAATTTTATTACTTTCCTTAGTTCAGCCGGAAAATATGCATTTTCCAAGAGTGTTTTTGACAATTTCGAAAATTTGTTAATTTTGAAAAGCCCTTATTAGATTAACATTTTTAGTAATCATTATATTCGAAGCAATAAGTTTTTCTCTTACATTTTCCGCTGAGACGATTTTTCAAAACATATTTTGTAATATTTCAAGAATTTGTTCACTTTGAAGAGCTGTACTGCCCTTTTTAAAAGGGTTAAAGATTTAGAGATAATCTGATTCGAAGTAGTAACTATTTGTCTTTCATTTCACGTCAAAGAAATATGATTAACTTTATTAACGTAGCCGCGAAAAGGGATTTTCTAAAACGTATTTTTAAATATTTCGAAAATTCAAAAGCCATCTTTGAAGAGCTGTAGTGGCGTTATTAATGGTTTTACAGATTTGAAGATGATCTCATTCAAAGCAGTACATCTTCCCGTTTCAATTTAAACAGAGAACATTTTATTACTTTCAGCCGAAAATACGATTTTCCCCAGAGGGTTTTTGACAATTTCTAAAATTTGTTAATTTTGAAGAGCCTGTTGTTCCTTTACTAGAAGTTTAACATTTTTAGAAATGATCATATTCGAAACAGTACGTGTTTGTCTTACACTTGACGCTGAGAAAATTTTATTATCTTCAATAGTTCGAGCGAAAATTGCGATTTTTCATAATGTATATCGAGAATTAGACAACTTTGAAGATTTGTAGTGCTCTTATTACAATTCTCAGCCATTTAAAGATGATTTTATTCGAAGAAAGACGTTTAAAATCCTTTTAGAATGCCCCACAGAACCTCCTTCAAAATCCCCTTCATAACCTTCTGCAAAATTCCCTTCAGAACTCCCTTCAAAACCTCTATTAAACCTCCTATAAAACTTCAACTTCATCAGAATTAGAAAAAAGGGCAAAAAAATCAAAATTGTTTACCAGTTCGATTCGTAATGATCGTGCACAACAAGTTAACGACGCAATTAATTACGCGCTATAACGAGCTGCCCCGTTGCCGCCGCCGCCGCCGCCGATGCGTCGCGCCGCCGTCGCTGTGCATAAATCACGCGCCGGAGTACACACGACCGCCTCCCTGCTCGCCCAGCCTATCTATTCCTACACCAACCCCCGATTTCAGCGCTCCACATACGTGCGGAAATCAGTGGTCGGAGGGGGCGGGTGTGGGTGTGCGAAATGCTCGCGCGAAAACGCCGACAAGGCGAGGCGACGACGAATGAATGAAAAATATAAACAAAGTTATAAATCAGCGGCGGGCGACGCGTCGCATCCGAAAGGGTCTTCGGGGGTTCGGTTCGGGAAAGGTCCACGCGCTCACAGCACAGTTTGTTATCGAAATTTTTCCAACGGTATCCGGTTGCATAATTTCACTGTCCGCGTCCGAGTTCGAGCATGAGTACGAGTACCAGTACGCGAACGAGAGTACGCCGTTCGAATTGAAAAAGCGGACACGCGCTAACGGCCCACCGACACGATCCAACCCCCTCCTCCTTCAAAGGGGCATAAAACAAAAACACCCGACATACGCTCGAAATTATATTGTTGTCCACGGCCGGTGAGTTTCAAGCCTCGTTAAATACGACGGCGCACTTTTTGCTACTCGAACGTCGGGGAAAATTTACGCGATTGTTACCGTTTGCAATGAATGATATTGGCGCAATTCCAGATTTCGGCATTCACCCACCCCCTTTTTCTCACACCCAAAATATTCCAACACGTTTCTCCCCAATTTTTTTTATTAAGAAGTGTTTTCCGACTAAATTTACTAGTTTAATCCGCTCTTAGTTGTAATTAAAAGCAGCTGCTTAAATAAGTTAGAGAAATAATAAAAAGGCAAACCAAACACAAGCTACTTAATTAACAATTACTTACCGGGCGACGAAATTCTTGCTGTTTCCTGAGATTTTTCAAATTGTTCTCACATTTTTCACTTGCAAATTCTAAACTTGCAAATATACTGATTTTCACTCACAACCACATTGCATGCATTAATCTGAATGTATTTATGACAGATTGAATAGATGATCTTCAGGTCGTTGATCTTCGCAAGTTGTCTTCGGGGTGTTTCTTGGTGCACGTTTTGTTTAGTATTACATGAAATAAGTAAGTCGTCCCGTTTCGACGACGCCGAATAATACCTGTAACGTTGATACTGTTTGACACTAGTTGATTATAACAGATTGCAGGATGATCTACTCTGGTTCACAAGACCTCATATTGGTGGCTAAAGGGAGTTGGAGGTGATTGCTTCGCGTAAGTCATCGCGGCCGACACACGGAGGGGTGGATGGTGAAGGCGCCGGGTATTTTTTTTTATCCCCGGAGTATGAATCTTTGCCGAATGTGCGTTTGGCACCTTCCGACGCCAGGAGGACCATCAGCAATGTGGGTAAATGTGCAGGGTTTCGCCTATTTGACTATGTGGACGGCATTGACGCAGGTTGGCGCACGAAAAGTCGTCGTCATCGGCAATTGCGCCGCAATAAATCACATTTTTAGTTCTCCCAAGTCCCGAGGCGCCGCGCCGGGTTTTTGTTCCTTTTCGGAGGTGGAGGTGGCGGCGCCGCGGACATTAACGTCGATCCTTTGCCGCCGCCGGTAAATCAGCGCCGGCCGGTCTCCTCCTTCGCAACACACTGGGCGATTTCGAGAATAAAAACGTCTTAAATCGGCATCGCACCGAGGAGTTTTAAAAAATATACATTTTGCGTGGTTTTAAGATAAATTTTGTTATAGTTAGAATAATGATATCGGGATGCATGTTATATCGTTTGATAGTTTAACTCTCCTGCTTTAATAATCAGTAGTTAGCATTTTAAATTTTCTTTTTTTGCATAGGATTATAGAGGGTAGACTTTAGACTTCGCTGGCGATATGAAGGAGTAAGATGTACTCAACGAGTTTTATATTACCATATTCTGCATTTCATAATTTATGAAATGGTGTATAGATTATTACTATCATGCTTGTGTACGACCCTTTTTTCGGGGTTTATATAAGAGCGAGCGCGCAGTGGATTGAGCGAGCGACGTGCGTTTGTCTCGCACCAAAATTTCGTATATGGACGATTTACATGCAGTCCACTGCGCGCTTCTATATACACCCTAAAATAAGAGTCGCACACCAACAAGATATTACCAACCTATACCGCACTAGATAGATAATGAAATAGGAAATATGCTGATATATAACTCGTGGAATAAATTTTACTCCTTCATACCGTCAGCAGAGGGAAAAGTCTATCCGTGATAACTCTGTAAAATAAGAATAATGATTATTTTTTAACTACTAATAATGACACAGAAGAATTCAGCTATCTAATGGTGTATCATTCATTCCGATAAGATTATTCTAAATACGGTAAAATCAATAACAAAAATACGCGAATTGTGTATTTTCCGCGATTACGCGTCGCTGCGTCGATTTTAGACGCTTTTCTTTATAAAATCGACCAGTACGCGTCGCTTTGGACAGGCCCGGGCTCGATCGACTTTTTTAAATTTAAAGGATAACGAGCGCCCCTGGACACGGTCGCGATAAAATATACAAGCGGTGAGTGCGTTTTATAGTTCGCTGCCCTCTTCCACCACCCATCCGCTCTTCCACTCCCTAACCGCCCTAAACCCTATGTCTCTGCCTTTTTTGCCGGAGGGATGAAAACTATTTCACGCAGAGTTCTGCATTTTTACGAGTAGATTGTGCGAGATCTGCAACGATTGGGTGGATTCCCGCGATAAATTTACTTGCCCCCGGAAGTGGTCCGTCGTCATTTCCCGATAACCGTGTACGAAACAATCTCCTCGTAAAAGTTTAATTAAAAGCGCGCAAAATAACATCTTGCAATTCCAAACGTTTGGAAAAAATTGGGATCTAAAGTTTGCGAATTCCAGCTACAGCGTTGGGAGCTCATTAGTAAAACACCGAAACCTAGGCGCAGTTGTTGAATGTTACGAGTTTGAAACTACCCAAGCGTAACATTTGCCGAAGTTAGGTTATAAGCAGACCGGGACTGGGATAGGAAGGGTGATGGGGGGTGATGGGACTGGTGACGCTGGTGTCCGTCGCCGTTGTTTAGGGTGCGTTGATTGCGCCGAAGGAACACGCGTCCCAGACGTGTGTGCAGGTGTAATTCGCGGTGATTTGTTGTGTTTGCCCGAATTAGGGTTTGGGGAATTGTCCCAAGACGCACAAGTCGGAACTATCCCCCAGAATATTCGAGTGCTGGCCCTGCGTGATTAGCGACTTGCAAACGGTGGAGCAAATTGACGACGGTCTTACTTAAACTCCCGGCATTCCCCTGAATATTTCACCCAGCCTCCATCAGTAATATATCTTCAGTTTCATGAATATTATTCGGTATATCTTAATAGTAAAGAAGAAAGTCCAAAATTACTGTGAAAGTTTACTAAACATCACACTGTAGGTTATAGAGGGCCGGTGAGGGAGCAAGCCTCTCGTGAACTGCAACCAAATATCATCCTGCCAAACGAAATTTGAAAGATTTAAATTTCTCAGAATATGTGACTGAGGGGACCAGTCTTGGAAAAGTTAGTATTTTACTAAAAACTGTCTGAACCCATCGTTCAGACATATTTCTCTTTCAGAATATATGACTGAGGGAACTAGCCTAGCGTAGCCTAGGACATGTATTTTTCAGAAATTTGTCTAAATAGGATAATTGTTCGTTCCAAATATAACACTGAGGGGATTAGACTAGAAAAACTTAGGTATTTTCCTGAAATTTGTCTGATAATTATATTTATATAAAATATTTCTGTGAATAATTCCATCAGATTCACAGATATTTTACTCTGATTTTTCTGCTTCGACAACCTGAATGAAATGTCTTCAGGCAGAATCTATAACTTTTTTCAGATTTTTTTTCAATATTCAGTCTGAAGACATTTCCTTCAGGTGACCAGAGAAGTCAAATAAAAAAAAAATCATTTGAGGGAATTTTTTTTCTGAAATAGGGAATTTCCCGTTAAGTATATAAGACTGAGTGACTTAGACTTAGTATGGAACAAGTTTGTATTTTCCTGAAGTTGGTCTGATAGTCGGTCTGATATTTATATAAACTATTCCTGTAAATAATCCCATTATATTCACAAACGCTTTATTCTGATGACAGATTTTACTACTTTGACAACCTGAAGGAAACCTCGTCAGGCTGAATCTATAACTAGTTTAAGATTTTCTTCAATATTCAGTCTGAAGACACCTGCTTCAGATGACTAGAATAATCAAGTCAAGAAAATCATACTGAATAAGGCTGAGGGGATTAGTCTGGTACAATTTGCATGTTCTAGAAACCCATGACAAGTTAAAATTTTCGTGAAACAAGTCTGAAAGATAGGAATTGCTCCCTCAGGATTTATGACAGAGCGGATTAATAAACGAAGTTTGTATTTTGCTTAAAAGAGTCTGAAGGGAAGGAATTTCTCTCTCAGAAAACCAGGCTGAGGGGATTTGCCTAGGTTAGGATTGTATTTTCTTGAAAATTGTCTGAAAATGGGAATTTTTCTATCAGAATATATGACTGAGGGGATTAGCCTAGGACAACCTTGTCTGAAAGATGGGAATTTCTCTCTCAGAATACTTGACAGATCGGATTAGCTTTGGATGAGTTACACTCTTCCGGAAATTTCTCTTTCAGAATTTATTACTGAGGGGGATAATCTGAGAAAAGTTAATATTTGTGTAAAACGTCTCTAAAAAAGGGGAATTGCTTCATCAGGATAGCTTACTAGGGGAATAAACTTAGAATAAATTTGTATTTAACTAAAACGTGCCTAAAGAATGGCAATGTCTCTCTCAGAAAACCTGACTGAGGGGATTAGCCTAGAATAGGCTTGTATTTTCCTCAAATTTATTTGATAAATGAGAGTTTCTCGATGAAGGTATATGTCTGAGTGGATCAGCCTTGTCAGAAAGATTGGAATTTCTCCCTGAGAATACTTGACTGAGGTGGATAGCCTAAGATAAGTACAACATCCTATTCCGCTATCCTGACAAGTAAAAAATAAAAAAAAAAGACAACTGGTGACTAATTGCAAGACAACATTCACGATCCTAATCACGATTTTGGTAAAGGACTTCATCGCTCATAAACCACAGGCAGGTTTACAGGGTGGCGGCGAGATTCGCGCGAATGCATCAACGCGTTCTGCGGTACTATATCGCCCGCTTCGTGCGGGTCGGCACTTAATTAGTTCCTATAAATATAGCAGGCGGCGTGACGCTGCATTTCCTGCCACGCGACGCCGCTCGCCGGCGGCAATGAGCTTGCCGAAAGTGCACACGCAGCCAGCCACGCGAGTGAATTGAGCGTCGACAATTTCGCGTGCACGCTCGAAATATCATCAGACCAGCATCGCGATCATTACAATGATGACGGCGCCACGCGAGCCTGAAGACAAACCGCGTCGCTACCACCGCCATCACTACCACCAAGGGAGCATCTGTACCCCTCAGTAACCGGGGGCAGTGCGGGACGAGAACGAAATAACTGTAAGTATAAACGAATTACGCTGCAATATTTCAGCGCCACGTCGACATCGTCGACAACAAGACGGGCTGGTAAGCTCTCCAAACGACCCGACGATTTGTCACCGCCGCCTCCGACGCTCGTTTTCGAGTTGAGCGCGTTGAGTACTTACTCCAAGGACCGATGTTGAGTACGTGTGGCGAAATATTTGTTCTTACCTGCAACAAATCAAAACAATTGTATATAATTTATTTTTAAAAAAATGTTTATCTTAAATATATTTATATAATCCTATGAATAATTTCTGTGAGTAATTGCTTCAGATTCACAGATACTTTAATCTGATGTCAGATTTCTCTACTTTGACTACCTGAAGGAAACGTCTTCAGGCTGAATCAGGCTCGTTTAAGATTTTTTTTGTCATTATTCACTCTGAAGGCAGTTACATTAATCTGATGACAGATTTTACTACTTTAATTAACTGAAGGAAACGTGTTCAGGCTAAATCTGTAACTACTTTGACCCTTTTTCAAGACACTTCCTTCAGGAGACTAGAGTAGGCAAATCATGAAAATCATACTGAATAAGCCTAGGACAATTTGCATGTTCCAGATTTTTTTTCTGAAATAAGGTATTACAGTTCAGGATAAAAGTCTGAGGGGGGCCTAGGACTAGTTTGAATTTTCCTGAAATTTGTCTGATAATTATATTTATGTAAAATATTCCTGGGGATAATTCCATCAGATTCACAGATACTTTGTTCTGATGACATATTTTACTACTTTGGTAACCTGAAGGAAATGTCTTCAGGCTGAATCTATAACTAGTTTATGACTTTTTTTTCCAATATTCGGTCTGAAGACACTTCCTTCAGGCGACTGGAGTAGTCAAATCAAGAAAATCGTACTAAATAAACCTGAGGGAATTAGCCTAGGACAATTTGCATGTTTCAGATTTATTCTGAAATAGGGTATTTCCCGTTCAGGGGCTTCGTCTAGGACAAGTTTATATTTTCCTGAAATTTGTCTGATAATTATATTTATTAAAAATATACCTGTTAACAACCCATCAGATTTACAGATACTTTTATTCTAATGACAGATTTTACTACTTTGACAAACTGAAGGAAACGTCTTCAGGCTGAATCTATAACTAGTTTAAGATTTTTTTCAATATTCACTCTGAAGGCAGATGCTTTAATCTGATGACAGATTTTACTATTTTGGGAACCTGAAGGAAACGCCTTCAGGCTGAATCTGTAACCAGTCAAAAGATTTTTTTTAATATTCACGCTGAACGCAGATATTTTCATTTGAGGACAGATTTTACCACTTTGGCTACCTGAAGGGAATGCCTTCAGGCTGATTTTATAACTGGTTTCAGATTTATTTTTCAATATTCAGTCTGAAGACACTTCATTCAGGTTACTACAGCAGTAAAATCAATAAAATCATACTAAATATAAACAGCCCCGTTAAAGGTATATTTTCGGATAGTCCTTAAACGCAAACTGCCTCTCTCAAACTGTTCCGTATTTTCGTACCGACTGTTTATACGCCGTCAATTCGCCTATTCAAAACAAATGCGTTCCTGAAGAGCATAACGAGGGATGCCGGCGCTTCTTCAACTATATTTAGAAACAAAACATACGCGCACAATAATGTATGCGCCGGCGTAATTAATTTAATGATGGCACGATGACACTTCGAAATTAATTAAGTCGCCTCAACGCCGCCGGCTAATGCTTCTACCCCCACGATTTATGCGTTGTTTGTTTGGGCCGTTTTTTCAGCCCTGTATCACTGTATTATCGTGCGTCTATGCGTCGTAATATGCGAACGAAAATAGGCTATTATTTCCTGCTGCCCAGCAGTTCACTGAGTAACTACGCAACGCTAATTATTCAAGTGCATCTGTCGGCGCGAATAACACCCGTCAATTGAATGCGTTGCGATTATTGCATTGTTTATTTAGGAAGCTTTTATTGCGAAATGCAACAAGAGTGGTGGAGGGGGGGGATTAAGAAAGAATTAAGAGAACAAAATTGTGACAGAACCACGTAGCGGCCAAATGATGGAACTAAAATTTGAAATTCCAACTTTGTTATGAAATAATTCCTAATCCACAAATCGTAGAATTCTCATTTCTTCAGTAATTAATTATGCATTAAATGTAGTTTGTTTCGGTATATCCTATAAAGGTCAAAGATAGTGTAATCAGTGGTAGCGTAATCATCAAATGTAACTTGCAAGAAAATAGTTTTCCGAAAACTTGTTTTAAACTAGTTTTAAAGATGTCAATTATTTTCAAATTCCCCGTAATCCTAGAATTATATATGATGTACCGTTCGACTCAGTGTGAAATTTGCCACTAACTCTTGTAGCACTTTTTTCGTTTAATAGCTTAAAACTGAAAATATAACTCTTAAAAGTTGAGTATAATAACGGCAATATTTTTGCAGCCCGACAAGTTACTTGAAATAATTTGTCCGAATGATTGTACTTTTATCTATATTTCCTATATTCCTATGTAGTCAAATGTTACACCAATCGATTCAGAATTAAATTTGACATTAAGGATTATCAACAATTTTTCGATCATTTACCTACGATCAATATTATAGGCCGAAGAAGTTGAGAGAATTTTTAACACTAGCCATTTCTAGTAATGTTTCTATGGGCGTAGGTTACTATACTCACTCAACTTTCAATCGTGGTAATATCGACCCTAGGCTAATGAAAGAAAAACTTTTCCAGTTGTATATAGTAAATTTCATCATGAATCGATTGGTGTATGATTTATAGTCCTAGGGCTACGGAAAATTTGAGAAAAAATAGAATCTTTAAGTCTACGTCATTTTTTTGATCGTGAAATCGATAGGGTCGCCGTTATTAGCCTGACTTCAGGGATCTCTACAATCGCTCCCAAAGGATTAATCGGAAAAACTCTTCATGTAGAGTGTAGCAAATTTATTTCTGAATTGATTGGTGTAAGATTTCTATGTCTAGCATTATTGTAAATATAAATAAAAGTGCCATCTTCTGGGGACAGTCATTTTAACTTATTTTTTCAGCTGCGAAAATATTACACTCAACTTACATCAGCTATAATATCGCTTCTAATTGAATAAACAAAAAACGGTTCACAGTGTTTGTAGCAAATTTAATCCTGAATCGATTGGTGGATTATTTATAGTCCTACAGTTAAAGGAAATTTGAGAAAAAATAGAATCTTTAAGTCTAGTCATTTTTTTGATCGTGAAATCGATAGGGTCGCCGTTATTAGACTGAACTTCAGAGATCTATAAAATCGTTCCTATAAGATTAATCGGAAAAAACTCTTCATGTAGAGTGTAGCAAATTTATTTCTGAATCCATTGGTGTAAGATTTGTATGCAGAATATTATTGTGAATATAAATAAAAGTGCCATCTTCTGGGGCAAGTCATTTCCACTCATTTTTTCAGATGCGAAAATATTACACTCAACTTTCATCAGTTATAATATCGCTTCTAATTGAATAAAGAAAAAAACTTTTCATGAAGTTTGTAGCAAATTTAATCCTGAATCGATTGGTGTGTCATTTATAATTTTACGATTTTTAGAAATATGAAAATAATTAAGAATTTTAAAACTTTTTTAAAACTTTTAAAAATTCTTAAACATTGGAAAACTCGATTTTTTCATCTTAGATTTCCAATGACTAAACATCTTTGGAGTTCAACAAGGTAACCAAATCAAATTAAATTTAATCAATTACTGCATGAACGAAAATTCTGTGATTTGTATATTAGAGATTATTTGGGAACAAAGTTTGAATTCCACATTTTAGTTCTATTATTTGTCCGCTACGTGGTACGATCGTCGGATGTGGGTGCTCTTAAACTTATTCTTAGCCTTAATGAGTTTTTGTGTCAATGCCTATGCTGTGTAAGCACACATGTGCTTTGTTCGAAATTTTATCGCGGCCTAGTTTAATTACTCGGTAATGAAATGCGTGAGGGGTATGAGAGCGATTTATGACCGCCAAGGTTTGACGATTCGAGGGTTATTCGGCGAGTGGGTCTGTGTGTCAATGATTGTGTAGAGGGGGTTGACACACGTACACATAAGCTCATACACATACACATACATATGCAATAGAAAAAATGGCGAAAATACGATGCGATTTATCACTTTTATGTAAGACGAAACGCATTATTCTACTTATACACTTATATATTGATCTTTATGGGACCGGCAAAGCGGAAGATTGAATCAAGTAATGCGTGCGTCTCGCTTTGATCTCGTTCTTTTCCTGCTGCGTTGGGGGGCGGGTCGTGCACGGTGGCGATGGTCCTCGTCCGGCTGGCAAATGCGAATAACGCCCGAATGGGCATAAAGAAATTTATATTTATTATACGACTTGATATGCCGCGGTTTTTCCGAGCGTGGAGTCAAGCGATTTTCTTGCTCCTGCCGCCGCCACCGCCGCAGACGTGCACACATAAAGATGTAATCGCGCCCACGTCGCGACCGAGAATGCATTAAGCACCAAATTGAGCAGTAAAATCCGTTAATAACCGAAATGCATTTCGGCCGGATGTCGTTTTTATATTTATTGCATACGACAGGGCGGGTGTGTCACTGCGGGGGTGGTGGCAGGCATGAGCGACGAGCGACGTTCTACTACCGCAAACAAATTCAAAAATGCGAAATGAAATAGAACGGAACGAGAATTAAATTTTGTTTTTTTTTTCCTCTTCGTTTTCTTCTCGGCGACGGTCGAAGTCAGTCGAGCAGATAGTCGGACGCAAGTCATACTCCACGAATGGGGGGTGGCGGTTCTGTGAGTGATGGCGGGCTGGGCGAATTGAAGTGAATCGACTTGTGGTCGTATATTCATGCAGGACGGCGATATCTGCGCTAACAGAGCGCTGAGGGACACCCGAAAATGGAAAAAGGCGAAGGTCGTGTCAATTTTCGGCTTCGTGAAATACACTCTTCACGGGGGCCCTGCGGGGGTGTATACGACAAACGTCCAACTATAACCGCCTATTTGGTATGCATTGCCTCCTGCCTTTCAGTGCTTACCTTCATTTGCATCACTGGCCGTTCGTTCGTATTGGACGTTCAGCAAACATTTGAATACCCACAAAATGCCGATATTTTTCATGTTATTATATTTATATTTTGAGCCAAAAGATTACAATTGTATACACCACATAAGTATAACGATGAAGCAATAAATATGAAAAAAAAAAAACTAGAGTCGGGCCTTGAACTTCAAACTTTACAATTTTGACAATTAATATTTTCCTGCCTATTGCCGAAGAGAAACCTCATTTACCCGCCCGAGATGAACATGTGGAATTGTTTAATAGTTTTAATCAATAGCTACACTATTCTAGAATATTCTTTCAAAATTTCAAGTCAATTGCTGCAATATCATCGAAGCTATAGCTCACAAAGCTCATCAAATATATACAATACTTCTATGTGCGCAACTTTAAATGTGAACCTCGGTACCACGTTTTTCAATTTTGCGTACACGATTAAGAACATTCTACCAAACCGATTTGGCCAAATGACAGTACATTTTGTAGACAATTAAATTCTCTAGAATATGACGACAATTATTTTTTTGAAAAAATATAAATTTCCATATTTTTTTCGTATCTGAAGTCGAATTTCTATGCGAAAAATGCAATTTAAATTTAAAATTTCATAAAATACATGCAAATTTAACATTTTCTTGAAAATACTTGACGTCATATTCAAGATAATTTTACAAACTTTGGAAAAACTGTTTGTTCTTCCGATTCGAAGAGAAATTAAAGGCGCTAGAGTGTACGCAGTTGGGCAATTCGAAAAACAAGGCGATATAAACATAGCTATTTTAATATATCGAGTTTTTATTGTGAAAAAATTACACTGTGTCTATTAATTATACATTAAATTATAGCTAATCTATTCAAGAATAATCCCTCTATATTTCAAGTCGATAGCTGCAGTATTAACGAAGTTATGGAACATAAAACCCCTAAAAATATATAGAGAATTTTTGATTTTTTTATTTTGCGTACATGATTGAGGACATTCTACTGAACAGATGTGGATGAATGACGACACATTTTATAGATAATTAAATTTTCTAAAATATGACGATAATAGTTTTTTGGAAATATATTTATTTCCGTAATTTTTTCGTATCTGAAGTCGAATTTATATGCAAAAAAATCACTTTAAATATAAAACTATACTATATAAAAACAATTAATTTTATGATTTTCTTGAAAATACTCGACGTCATATTCAAGATAATTTAATAAGCATTGTTGCAACTTTTTGGTTTTTCATTTTTGAACAAAATTAAAGACACTAGGGTGTACGCAGCTGAGTAAAAATAGAGGCGGTATAAACATGACTTTTTTTGATTGATAGTACATTAGAAAAAACGCGAAAATCATGTATTTATTAACCTGATAAATGAGGTTTCCCTTAATTAATACAGGTAGGTATTACAAATTAATCCGCCGTGAGTGTGGCTTCGATCAGTTAAATTTTAATCAATTAGTTGCTAAGGAGAGGACCGCAGAGAAACACGCCAAGCGATACAAACCGAACGGAGGTTGTGATGCTTGGCCCTGGATGACCCGCATTAATGATTAAACGCCCGCAAAAATTAATATTCAATGGTAAAATTCGCTTCGAACTTTGTCACGTCGCGCTTGCAATAATTAATTATTACGAGCGCAATTAAACCGCCGGAAACGGAAAGTGATTTCGAAGCAAAGAAAAAAAAAACGCGGAAATATAATTTATCATCGGGGACGCTAGTTGTTAGGACGTTTTTTTTTTTTCGCGTCTTTCCCGAAACGACCAGACACACACCGGCAACCTGAGCTCCCCGAAACATTGCGAAAATTACGATCGGAGTAAACACAGCTCTGCCGCCCCGACGCGACGGTGACAGAGAACGATGAACGTGAAGTGGAACATATCGGTTGCAGATATCGTCGAAAATAATTAATGATCGCACTTTTTATGCATCCTATACGCACGCCACCGTTTCCAGGGCGGGATCTATAACAATGCCACTAAAACTTCGCCGCCATTCGCGCACATATTCCACGCCACCGAGTTTCGGCGGTGAAATCCGCAAGAAAAACGGGGTGGAATCGCTCGCGACTTGAGCGAGCTTGTTTGAAAAAACACGCATTGTTTGACGAACAATTTCGTTGATGTTTGCAATTTTTTATAAAGTTTTATCTAACTTTTGGGCGTTCCACGGAAAAAGTCGATGTGTAGACCTTTCAACTGGGTAGTTTTTTTTGTTCTGAAAGGTAATTAGTTATCACATCAATTGATAAATCGATAAATAATTATGTGATTTCTCATGAAATGAGTGGAGGGACAAGAAACTAAGAAAAAAGTTTTTGTTTTTTTATTCTGCGTACACGATTAAGAAAATTCTACTCAACAGATTTGTCTGAATAAAGCTTCATTTTATAGGTAATTAAATTCTCTAGAATATGACGTCAATTTTTTTTGAAAAGAATATATATTTACATATTTTTTCGTATTTTTGAGTCGAATTTTATGCGAAAAAAGCAATTTAAATTTAAAGCTTCATAAAAACACGCAAAGTTTTACATATTCTTGAAAATACGACGTTATATTCAAGATAATTTTATACACTTTGGAAAAGTATTTAGATTTTCCGTTTCGGATCGGAACTAAAGATGCTAGAGTGTACGCAGTTGGGCAATTCAAAAAACCAGGCGATATAAACATGGAAATTTTAAAATATCAAGTTTTTATTGTGAAACAAATATACGGTGTTTATGAATTATTCATTAAATTGTCATAATTAGTAGCTAAACTATTCAAGAATAACCCCTTTATACTTCAAGTCGATAGCTGCAGTATTAACGAAGTTATGTCACAAATAGCTCCTAAAAAATATATAGAATTTCTATGTTTTTTTTTTATTTTATTTTGCGTACATGATTCAGGAAATTCGATTAATCAGATTTGACTGATTAAGAGGGCGTTTTGTAGATAATTAAATTTCCCTGAATATGACGTTAATTGTTCTTTGAAAAAATATATATTTACATATTTTTTTCGTATTTTTGAGTCGAATTTAATGCGAAAAAAACATGCCATTTTTACGTATTCCTGAAAATACTCGACGTCATATTCAGGATAATTTTATAAGATTTGGAAAAGTTTTTAGATTTTCCGCTTCAGATCGAAACTAAAGATGCTAGAGTGTACGCAGTTTGGCAATTCAAAAAACGAGGCGATATAAACATGGAAATTTTAAAATATCAAGTTTTTATTGTGAAAAAAAATATACGGTGTTTATGAATTATTCATTCAATTGTCATAATTAGTAGCTAAACTAATCAAGAATAACCCCTTTATATTTCAAGTCGATAGCTGCAGTATTAACGAAGTTATGTCACAAAAAGTTCCTAAAAATATATAGAATTTTCATGTTTTTTTTTAATTTTGCGTACACGATTGTGGAAATTTGACTAAACAGATTTGACTGATTAAAGGTACATATTATAGATAATTAAATTCCCTTGAATATGACGTCAATTGTTTTTTTGAAAAAATATATATTTACATATTTTTTCGTATTTTTGAGTCGAATTTTATGCGCAAACAGCAACTTAATTCACAGCTCCATAAAACATGTAAATATAATATTTTCTTGAAAATTCTCGAAATCATATTCAAGGTAATTTTATAAACTTGTCAAAAACTTGTAAATACTTAACGCATCAATTGATAAATTGATTAATAATTATGTGATTTCTCATGGAACTAGTAGAGGGGCAAGACACTAAGAAATTCAGAGAGCTTACGAAGAAAAAAGGAAAATAATCTTATGTAGTTGCTTAGGTAACATAAATATAGGCAACTTCTTCATCATAACTTTGTCTACAAATTCTAAAAGTGTCTAAAACATTTGAAAACAACAAGATAAAAGTAAATTTACACGAGAGTCTATTATTTCCTGTCAGGCATTGCACAAACAAAAAATAATCAAGTTAAACACTGGAAAAACTAACAGAGTAAAGTCGAAGGCAAAAAGAAGGTGTGCCGTTAATATGACGTCGAGGCGAAAGGGGAAATTGATTGGAAGTTTAAACAAAGTCATGATGCGCACACGTCGGAAAAAGCGAAGTTTGCAGCAGCAGCGGCGCAACGGTGCCGGTGATGCCGGCGGCGGCGAGTGGAAGGCGGCGGCGCCGCCCAATCAGTTCCTAACAGTTGCAAACAGTTACAAAGTGCACGCGCAAACAAGCGTGGCGCGGCGCGAAAGATGGAATAGCTGACACATACTCGACGCAAACTCGGCAACCAAATATGCAGCGCACGCTGGGCGACGTTTATTAATGCACCGCACAAATGCCGCCGCACGCCATTGTGCTATCAATTTACTATCTAATTACGCTCGAAGTCAGGTGGCTGCGAAACGATTAATACACGTCGCGATTGTATTTATCAATTTCGCGCTCGTATTTGCAGATGCAGAAGATACACAGTCGCAGTTGATCCACGCAAACAAGTAGCGCGAGCAAGTTGCAGTAATTGCAAATATTGTTTTAACATTCAAATGCGTACGAGTCGCGGACAGTGGCTAATGGCGGTGTGAGAGAGGCGCATTGGGGGAGAGGCGAAAAAGCCGCCGCCATCGCCGGCTGCGTGGTAATATAAAATGATTTATTATCATATCTGTCAACCGCACGCACAATTGTGTTAAATTTTCCGCGATAACACAGCGACGCTTCGAACGTATTACGAGCGCAAATTGAAACCGAAGCTGAAATAACGCTGGGGAAAAAATACTAGCGAATTCCACTAGGCGCGAGAACGACCCCCTCCCCCCCTATGACCCCCACCGCCGAACCCCTGCCCGCCACAGGGGTGGGTTTTGGGGCATATTTTAAACAGATATCACTGTCCGCGACGAAAGCGTGTTGTTTTGCTTTGGCGCTGCTTTGCACGTGAATGATTAAAGCTAAACAAACACTATGTACACAGGCAGACTGTTTTTGTACTAGTTAAACCAATGAGGTGAAACAAGGAGAAGCGTGGTATATGGGCAGGATGAAAACAAGAAAAAGGAGAAGATCAGTTC
>JAODAC010012668.1:0-24169 GCA_027575185.1 Mimaenictus wilsoni | reverse complement strand
TGTGTGTATGTGTGTATGTGTGTATGTGTGTATGTGTGTATGTGTGTATGTGTGTATGTGTGTATGAGTGTATGTGTATGTGTGTATGTGCATGTGTGTACGTGTGTGTATGTGTATATGTGTGTATGTGTGTGTATGTGTGTGTATGTGTGTATGTGTGTTTATGTTGGTGTGTACGTGTGTGTGTGTGTATATGTATGAGTGTGTGTAGATGTATATATGCAAGTGTGTATCTAAGTATATGCGTCTCTTTGAGTGTGTGAAGAGTGTGGTTTTGATAAAAGGTTGTGTTGTGGTGCCATTGGGTACGATCCGGTTTTCGATTACGTATGAGAGGCTTGAGAATTGGCGGGATGGTAAAGCATGTGTCTTTAATCAAAGTGCATTCCATCCTTTCATTCATCGACAATAGGTTGCTGTGCACAAAAAGTGGAAACCAATTGTAACGCTTATTGTCATTGTCAACTCTTTGGTGGAGTCCCCCTTTTGCAAAGCTTTAGAGTGTTTCGATTTTGGTTGATGTTGGACTGGCGAAGTGGAAGTGGCTTATTACAGGCTCGATCAGCTCGAGTTGGAGCCCGCTCTTGGGGCTGGAACTAAACTAATTCGAAAGCTTTAATCCTGACCAACCCTTTCAATATCAAATTCGATTCTCTTGTCCTTATTTACATGTCGGCATTGAAACATTCAAAGCTGGGAAGCATTGGGGGAGCATGGGGAAGTATGAAAGTGTGAAGCGGAGCGAAATATTCCGTTCCCTATGTTCAAAGTTAAGTGGTCCTTTTGATACTTTACATATTTCAAAAAGAATGTTGCAATTTCATCTAGTGGGATCCCAAAATTTGTTGTCAGTATCACTTACATCTAAGGTGATATAAAATACCCTTAGAACTGTACTTCTTTGAAGAAATCAGAACCAAGAAGATAGAGGTCTCAAAGGATGAAAGTCTTATATTTGATATCTTCTGATAGAACTCCTTGTTCTTATAATTCCTGCGTGTTTACGCAGATACGTAAACAGGGGAGCGCAATTACGCTGATACGATGATGGACAATGTTCTGGGAAGAGTGATATCATTTAGTATTAAAGTATTTCATTTATGCATAATGTATTTCTCGGTTTGATTGTGAGATTTGTTTGTTCGTTTGTATATGAATGGGTCATGATGTCGCGGCAACTAGCCAAGAGGTCCGGACTTCCAAATAAAGTCGTTGAAGACCGGACTCTCGCTATCGCGACCTCCATTGGCAGTTAAGTAATTTGTATGTATCGATAGATCTAGAATTAGGAAATAAAGTTAGTAGTCATATGGATTTCAACGGGGTCACATCGTACCCTCTGCACTACACTGTTTTGCTACTAGCGCCACGGATTCGACTTAGTTATTGTCGTTGCACAGTGGAAGAACTTGAGCTCGCGAACCTGCACGTCATCTGCAGCGTAGGCACATTGAGTATACACTGTTCCAAGAGAAGGGAATTCATTATTTGCATCTTGGAAGTGGTAGTGTGTTCTTGGAACTCTGATTCTTGAACACAGATCTTTAAACTCTGAACTTGAACCATAGTCTTTGATCCCTGATCTTTCAAACCTGATTATTCAGAAATATTGCAACTTGTTATTTCTCCCGATATAGATTACTTCAGACTTAATGAAATATCAATAGATTCAAAGTCTTAATAAGTCCGTACCTCTACAAAGTGGTTAGAATCTGAAGGCCTTGGACCCATCAGTTTTACAGCTAATATTTTTGGTTGTCCTTCTAATACAATAGTCTGAAATCTTCTTCTTCGTTCACCCGTCTTGCCGCTGACCGGGTATAGGCCAGTGGCCGGTCATTCATCCAGACTTTTCTGGGTAACTATGAGCATATTAATTCCCTTTGGGTAGGTTGCTAGTAACCTTGCCCAGGGTGAAGAAGACTTCTATAACGACAACCACAGCTGTTAATGTGGTTGCTGGAGCGAGTAGAGGTATTATTGTCACGACCATGATTTGAACCTGAATCCCCCTGCGTGCTAAGCAGCGATCTTATCAACTGGACTACTACGCTCATACAATAGTCTGAAAAGATAGATCATTTCAATACACTGGTCCTGGTCTACCTCGAGCTCCTCATAATCTGTTGTCATTTTGGAAACAATTTACAGGTCTAGATTACTAACAGGACTCGAAGTAGGAAAAACTAATAATAAATTAAATTTTGAATGCATTTTGAGGTTTTTACCCTTAGGCATTCAGCCCTAGAAGATTTCCCTCCGTCTGTTCCTCCTTCCTCTCTCTCCCAGCAGGAAAGGAAATTCCTGCCGTGTCGTGGTAAAAGCTTTATGATATTATACTGATATCCAGCATCTTGCAAAAAGCACACGTCTTTATGTATTCATACATCAAGCGTGCATCCAACAAGCAAAACTCAATTTTGCGCGGCATCATTAGACGACGTGTCGCGCCGTTGCCGGAAATCGGCGCCCATGTATCGGTAGGTTAACTACGTCAAATTGAACCCGAGGGTTGAAAGCGGCAGGCTATTCCGCTTCCACTGGGACCTCCATTCCTACTTCCACCAAGCCACTTGCATCTTTTCCATTATTTGTGTGTACAAAATACTTGCTAACATCCAAAACGCAAGTATTACGAAACACCCAGTATGTTGCAGTGGTGTAACATGGATGCACCCCTTAGCAGAACGAGGGTCAGAATGTCTTTCTTTCGCGGTTCCTTTTTTATGCGACGCATAAGGGGTCGACATATTACGTTGCCACGCTGGCTCCCTAATGGTCGGACCTTACATAACAGACGAGATTGCAGGATTTCGAAGGTCCCCACAAGTACTATAATAAAATACATATTCGCCCCCCTTGCACCCAGAATAGCCAAACTCTGATAGTAGTGGTTGGGAATACGTCCGGAAACAAATATATAAAAGTGGCGTTCAAAGATGTGCTAAAACAAAACGGATCATAACATGGAGGCTTAAGACATCTGAGAGGATCTTGTTACAGTTGCACATCCTTGGGATTGCGGGGAGATGGCAAGCCCCCGAAATAGCTGAGTTTTAATCTAGGAATAATGCACGTTGATCCTTTGCGATGATGACAAAGTGCGACCGGGTGCGCTTTGGTACGACCCGGGAGGAAAGTGGCACTTGCCACTTGGTGCCAGACACATGTTGGCGATAATCCCAAGACGGCGAGGAATAATAAACAACTGTATTGAGTTCGGGCGTAAGTATAGTGTGCCGAAAAAGGCGTTAAAAATAAGCGCGCCAAAGGGATTGCGAGATCATGTTATTTACGACATCCTGTTCGATGGCAAGATGTTCTTGACTGGTTCGGAAATCCTTAAACCTCATAAAAGCATGCATATATCAGATCAGAACAGGGAGGAGTGGTGAGGAGAGGAACATGGTTTTGGACATGGTTCGCAGGGTTGTTAAGTGTATTCGCAGGAGAGGAGGATGAGAATTTGATGGTTTGAGGCTGGGGAGGGTTGGAGTGGGTTGTACACCACAACTTTGAATAGCACGGGAAATCATACGTCAAAAGTCAGCCAGAACCAAATGTTCGCACCGATGTGAATCCGGCATGTCACTTGTAAAACACGCTCTTTAAAAACGTGAAAAATGTGTTTTGGTGCAGTGTGTTATGAATGCCGCATGATGGCTTATGAATGTTTAACCGCGCCCTCATTCACAGTTGCAACTTGCTCATCCCTATGCAACGATAAATATACCAATGTGATGTTAGCAGCAATCAAACATGGTTTCATGAATTTCAAAATTCATCCATATAAACAAATGAAGTTTCATTCCAACTTATATCTCATATTTTCTCATTTTAAATCCATGTCATGAATGTGAACAGAATATTTTTTGAAGTAATAACTTCTCATTGATGTGTTAACGACTTCGTTGCGTAACGGTAACGGAAATAACGTCGTATTTTGAAGTTTGAAGCGATTGAAATCCGAACCGATCGCGCTCATTTCTCTCATTTTGAGGTGCAATTTAAAATCTATATTAAGTATATTAAATATTATTCTATCAACATGAAACAAGTGACAAACTGTTCCTCAACTCATCTATTTTACTACGACATAAAAATATTTCAATCCGTCCTTAATTAGTCTTTTATTTATAGCGTTTTATTAATCATTTTCGTAAAACGTCGTTTTCAATTCCAAAACAGTGAATTGAACATTTAATTTTTACCCTTGTACGATCTGTGAGGTTGATGCCACTTACATCAAATTGTTCCTTATTATATGTACTTTCACATGATATCAGTATTTTCCTTATCAGTTTTATAGGAATTTTCATATTACTAGTTTTATAATTGAAAACATGCTTTCACTCATTGGTTCGCCTATAATTTCTTCCGCTTTCTCAATTTCAACAGTGAATTTTCACCTTTATATGATTTGTTAGTATAATGCTATTCAAAGCAAATTATTCCTTATTTCAAGTTCTTTCATCCTGATTCATGATATCAGTATTTTCCTTATTATTTTCGTGGGAATTTTGATATTACGGATTTTATAATTGAAATCATGCTTTCACTCATTGATTTGACTATAATTTCTTCTGTATTCTCTTATAAACCCGATAATATTGAAATTCCCACAAAAATATTCAGGAAAATGATTATACCATATGAAAGTACTTCAAATAAGGAATGACATGATGTATATAGCACCGACCATTCTTATCAGATAAGGTTAAAAACCTCAGTTTAAATTGAAATCGAAGTTTTAATGAAATATCTAATAAAGCGCCATAAATAAAGGACTTATCAAGAAACGCTTGAGTTAATTTTTATACCCTAGTAAAGTAGAAGAGTTGAAGAATAGTTCTTCACTTGTTCCAAGTTGATATCTCAATATTCAATATATTTAAAATATATTTACATTACAAGTATTTAGACAGTGAAAATTTGTACCATTGTATTTCTCCCCGGTCTGCTAACTTCCTACCAAACCTACACATAGTGTTCCCATAAAGCCAGACGCATTCCGACGCAATTTTCGAGTCATTAGGGTGCAAATGGCACGTGTTGCATTTTCGTACCATTTGGTATATCCTGTCCTTCTCGTCTCAAGCAACGCTAGTAGCAGCAATACTCGCTAAAGTGAGGTCGTGATGTGGGGGTGTTGCACTATATAAAAATGTAAGCACGTTTCATGGCTTCGGCGACTTTCTGACTGCGGCTGACAATTCTGACAAACGTGTTTTATAAATAACAGCAGCCAAAGAGCGAATGCTCACGCCCTTCCGAACATGTACAAATAGCATTTCCCACCGAATGGTGTTAAACGGAATGATTGCACGCGGTTGACAGTTGCTAAAAGGGTACTGTTCGATCAATCACATTCACAGATTGTATTTATATGCATATTTCCATGTTTCGCATGTCAAATCGTGCAGAAAACGTTGATAACACACAAATACCACAAATAAATCAAATATATTGAGGAAAGTTGGTATTCATGGTTAGTACATAGTCATTTTAAAGCTATTCATAGTTATTCCAAAGATGTGTTCTGATTCCGAAAAAGGGAACCTTATTTACCGGGTCAAAAGTGCTTTGTTTATATGGTCTCGGTTTGTTTAACTGCGTACACTCTAGCGTTTTTGTTTTTGATCGAAAACGTAAAAACAAACTTTTTTAGTAAGCTAATAAAATTTACCTGAATATGGTGTCGAGTATTTTTAAGAAGAGAGTAAAATTTCTTATTTTTAGACAGTCTAAAAGTTAAAGTGCATTTTCTCGAATTAAAATTCGATTTGAATGTAAGAAAAGAATATGTAAATATATTTTTCTTAAAAAATACAAGACGTCATATTGTGGAGAATTTAATTATGTATAAAATGAAATATTATTCAGCCAAATTGATCCAGTAGAATTTACTTAATCGTGTACGCAACATTGAAAACGATGAAGCGAGGAAACTCATTTAAATTGGGGTTTTATATTTTTATCAGCTTTAATGAGCTTTAACTTCTCAAATACCGCAGGTATCGATTTGAAATTTTGTATAACAATTCTTGAATAGTATAGCTATTGATTAAGACTATTTCCAAGAAATAATTCAATATTAATAACCGCCAAAGTGTCAAATGAATCTATAAACTCGCAAAAGTGTTTTTTTTTCCTTTAATTAAATACTTTTATATGATTAGCAGCTTGCATTTGCTGTTTCGAAAGTCATTTTTAAAGCATCCTCTAAACCTCTAAGAGGCCATCATAAAAATTTCATACCATCGCAGCATTTATTTGCTGCATCTTTGCGTTTATTTTAACTTCAAAACCTCCGTGTGCCAAAAGTAGGTTAAAAAGCAGAGCTTTTCCGCGGAAAATTCGCTCTATCTCGCTTGATATGGCTCGTACTTTCTCTCTGAAACAAACAAATACGCATTGCTCAGCTTGTGCTTTGTGTGAAGGCAGGCAGTATTCACTCTTATCAGACGGACATTTCAAAGATGCCCACATCGCCGTTACCGACGGAGAATAGTGGGTCTATTTCTAGATAAAAGATTCTTAAATCTTAAAATTAAAGTGTGATCGAAAAATATAGAGTTTGCGACTATTTATTATGAATTTTAACATATTTAGAATAATGATAACGGAATCAATGATGCAGTATTAGATAGCCAATCTCTTCGGCGTCGATGTACAGTTTCTAGAATTTAAAATTTTCTATTTTTAATCAGAGTAATCAGGGTTAGACTTTACCCTTCGCTGATGATATAAAGGAGTACGATATAGTTTATATATTTTATATCAGCATATTCTCTATTTCATACTCTATTAAATGATGTATAGATAATTGTTATACAGATTGTACACGATACTTTTATTAGGGTGTACATGAGAGCACGCATTGGATAGCATGGAAATTATTCATATACAAGTTTCGTATACGAAATTACGTCGAGTCGAATATGAATTTCATACAGTCCACTGCGCGCTCATATATTTACCTCAAAATATAGGTCGCGCACATGTTGGATAGTAATTACATATGCACCATTAAATAGATTATGAAACAGAGAATATGCTGATGAATGACTGATTGAAGACATATAACTCCTTCATGTCGTTAGTAAAGGGTAAAGTCTACCCCAAATAACTTGGTGTAAAAATAGGAAATTTGAAATTCCAACTATTATTTATTAACTCAGAAGAGTTAAGCTTTCTAATGATGTATAATCCATTTTTATGGCATTATTCTAAATATGTTAAAACACCTCATAAAAAAAACAAATTTTTATATCTTAACGCTGAAACGGCACTGCTTCGATTTATGACGTATTTTTTATGAATATATCTGTGTATATTTTCTAAGAAGGAAGATTTTTCCTGTATTTTCCTATTCACCTCTCCAAAAAACCTCTCCACCCTGACGAAAACGTCACGCATTCGCATTCACTTTACGTAATTCGCTTGCATTCGAAGCATAGCGAATGTCATCTCCTACATTTTGCACTGGCGCAAAATAATTTCTTTCCATTTTTAATGCCGCTCCCAAACAACTCGGCGTTTTTATTACGTGCATGTTATAACCGAGTTTTATGCATTGCGAAATGCTGGTCAACTTTCCTGTGTGCAGTTGCAGTTGCATTGGGTAAGTTCTCAGTTTCAGCGAATGCTTGTTGGGAAAAGTTTCGCTGCACTCCGTCCGGTAGAGAGCTTCGGTTCGGTTTTGGGATTAATGAGTAATATGAAACTTTTTACTGCGTCGGCGTTAAATTTTAATTAGTGCAAGTGCACGCTTTTCGCGCTCGATAAATTTCCAATCGCGGAGTTAAAACTATGCGCGCTATTTTATTACAATATTACGATTTCATAAATAATTTTTAATTGCTCATAAATCAACGTGTTGTATTGTCTTTTCCAATAATAGTTTTCAATTTATCGCCTTTCCAAATGAGAAAAAAAATCAGGAATATTTATAAATATGAAAAATTCAATTTTAATTGATATTCACTTTGAATCTCTGGGGAATTTATAATTTTTAGAGAATCGTTGCAGATTTACTTAAGAAATTCTTAGGAATTTCCTAAGGATTTCTTAAGAAATCCATACGAACGTCTTGAGAAATTCCTTGGAACTTCTGGAAAGAAATTAGCTTACTTTTATACAAAAAAATTCAAAACTATCGGAACATTTGTGATTTTTTTTTTTGTAAACTGCCAAAAATATTTTAAGAAAATCTATTTTAAGGATTTGGGAAACTTATAAAAGTGTCTTGAATATGACATTAAGTATATTTAGGAAAAACTATTATAACTCTGTTCTTATGCGGTCTTAATAGTAAAAACTCAATTTTCGTATAAAAATTCGAGTTTAAATATACGAAAACTATGTAAATATACATTTTCGAAATTATAATTAACGTCATATTATTAAGAATTTAATTATCTGCCATATACGCCTTCACTCATTCACACCGGTTCAGTAGAATTCTCTCAATCGTGTACGCAACTTCAAAAAACTCACTTTCAGTGTATTTATCGCCTTTCCAAATGAGAAAACAAATCTGGAATATTTATAAATATAAAAAAATCAATTTTAATTAATATTCTCATTGAATCTCTGGTGAATTTATAATTTTTAGATAATCATTGCAGATTTTCTTAAAAAATTCTTAGGAATTTCCTAAGGATTTCTTAAGAAATCCATAGGCACGTCTTGGGAAATTCCTTGGGACTTCTGGAAAGAAATTAGCTTACTTTTATACAAAAATATTCAAAACTATCGGAACATTTGTGATTTTTTTTGTAAACTACCAAAAATATTTTAAGAAAATCTATTTTAAGGATTTTTTTGAATATTACTCAAACAACGCATCGTTGAGACTAACCATGGCTCATATGTCTGAATAAACATCTTTCTCCCCATTGACAACAAATTTAAAGCAAACCTTCCCCATTATTGCGCATTCCATGAAAGCCCAACTAAAGATCTGAAGACTCTGAAGCATCCTACACCTACCAGTATGTTATTTTATGCTTTTCTTGCTTTCGGGGAAAGCGGCGCGGCGCAGCGTTTGTACTGAAGCGTTTAAAGCTCTTGTCATTCCATTCCGGCTCGAAAACTACGCGTTAACCCACGTGGAACACCTCCACCTCGACAAACATGGTTTTAGCTGTAGCATTAACCGAAAAGTAGTCGATAAAAATAACACTCTGATGGAAGTTTGAACTTGCGCCGCTCATGTTGACGTAAATCAGGGATTCCAATGTTATTGTTTTGGCTGAAAACGTAAAATTTATGAAAATAACTTCTAAAAATACGCACACGCGCCATGTAAGCGGCAAACATAACTTAATACTACCAAAAATAAAAGTTTCGTAAGTGTTTACAAGAATTCCAGGTGGTTTACAGAAAATAAATGAGAATATTACATAACTTTAATGAGCATTTTCAGCCATAACTTCAAAATAATTGTGCATATCGACTTGAAATTTTTGGATAATATTCTAGGATAGTTTAGCCCTTAATTAAGACTTATTTCCAATTTGTAAAAATGGTGCAATTTAAATAAACAAAATGTATGCTTAAAATATTTGCCATTATATGGACTCTTTTTTTGAGTAGCTACACTGCGTACAGTCTAGCATCCTTACTTTAGATCAAAAGTCAAAAGCAGAAAAGGTTTTAGAAAGCTTATAAAACTATCCTGAATATGACGTCGAGTATTCTTAAGACAAAATTAAAATTCCCTATTTTTATACAGTTTCAAAATATAAATGCAATTTTCGCATAAAAATTTGAATTTCAGAATTCAGAAAAATATGAAAATACCCACTTTTTTAAATTCAGTTAACGTTATATTCTAGAGAATTTTATTATCTATACAATTCGCTTTCCTTTGTTCATATTAGTTCGGTAGAATTCTCTCAATCGTGTACGCAACCTCAAAAAACTTAGAATTATTACATAAATTCCTGGTGATTCAACGAAAATAAATTTGAATACGATATAGTTTTAACGAGCTTTTTGAGTCATAACTCCAAAATAACTGTAGCTATCGACTTGAAATATTTGGTGAATATCCTAGGATAGTTTAGCTCTTTATTGAGATATTTTCCTAATTCGTAAACTGAGTGAAATTTAATATAACCGGTTTTTAAGTATACCAGGTAAACCATGTTAATATTGCCTCGTTTTTTTGAGTTGCGCAGTTGCGTACACTCTAACGTCATTAGTTTTGTTCACAAAATAATAGACAAAACGTTTTTAGGAAGCCTATAAAAGTGTCTTGAATATGACGGTAAGTATATTTAGGAAAAACTATTTTAACTCTCTTCTTATGTAGTCTTAATAGTAAAATCTCAATTTTCGTATAAAAATTCGAGTTTAAATATACAAAAAGCTATGTAAATATACATTTTCGAAATTGTAATTAACGTCATATTCTTAAGAATTTAATTATCTATCATATACGCCTTCACTCATTCATAATGGTTCAGTAGAATTCTCTCAATCGTGTACGCAACTTTAAAAAACTCATTTTCAGTGTATGCGTCAAAGTAATGTTAAAATTACCAAAAATAAAAGTTGCGTGAATAACTACATGACTTCCAGGTGATTTACTAAAAATGACTCTAGGCCGTGATTTCGGATGCAAATTTGTTTTTAAAACCATATAAAAATTGTAACCTTCTGAAAATTACAGATTGATTTTCCTGATAGTTTGGGAAAATCAATCTGTAATGTAAACGGTTATACTGATGTATACAGTTGAATCAAAAATCGAATCAAAGTTTGAAATTTCGGAATAATGACGAGGGTAAAAGATGATACGTGACGGACGGGTTTTGGTTCGAAACGCATCAGAGTAGACACGAAACCGATACTTAGCTAATTAAATGGCGACCTTAAACCATAGACTACCTGCCCTAAAGGTCCCAAAACGACAGCATAACTTCCCTAACAAGTTATTATGTAACTATCTATAGTTTTCGAGGGATTATCAGATGGTTTTTGCCAAAATTACATGTCAAAGACAGATTTTTTGAAGAGCGTTTATCGAATATCAAAAAATGAAAGCTGAACGCCCTCTGAAATAGGTTCTGGTTGAAGTTTTAATTCAATAATGATTAGCTTTGAAAAATTGGGAGTTTGAAACGTCGGAATCAGTAAAATTATAAAAATTTTAAAATTCTAAGGGTATTAGTGGGTACTGTGTGCTGTTTATTTTACAAAAACATTTTTAGAATGTTTAAAAATGTGTGGAATGTAGAATTAAATTTAAAATCATTACATTTATTTATTCTGTGCAAATTTATGCAAAAAACGATAAAATCAACCAAAAAAATAAGAAAAATTTAATTTATAAAGGTCTTAACAAACAATGTGTGTTGTCTAGTCAATAACAGAAATCTTTAATATGTCAGATTGGTAAGAATAAATCTGTGGAATTCAGCATTAGTTGTAGAAACAATAAATTCAAATTTTCTATGCAAATTTTGCTGTAAAAACGACGAAACAAGCTAAGAAATCAACAGTTTTAAAATTCCAAGAGTGTTGGCTAGTAATAATGTTTGCCTACCTTTGAGCTGAAACGTTTAATGCATTGTAATGTTTTAAATAAAAGAGTGACATGCATTATTCGCAGTAGAAATAATATATCCATTTATTCTTTACAAAAACTGTCTAACAACAAGGAAACTAGCCAAAAATTGGAAAAAAATATTAATATCTAAAGGTCTGTTTTACGTTTTTACTGTTTTACGTTAGTTTTACGTGTTGACTACTTTACAACAGATACTTTTAATGCTTTAGAATGTTTGAAATAAATTGCATTCTATTATTTCAAACATTCTAAGGCATTAAAATGACCTCAAGAAGTAATAAGCGCAATTTTTTGTTATACAATGTTCTAAGAATGAGGAAACAAGCCAAAAAATCCAAATATATAAATATCTAAGGGTCTTGGCAAGCAAAGTGTGTTGCCTACTTTACAATAGAAACGCTTAATGTATCAGAATGTTGGAAATAAAAGAGAGAAATGCAGAATTAACTCCAAGAAACAAATCGTTTATTTCGAACAATAATGTTCGAAAAACTAGGAAACAAACCAAAAAATCCAAATACATAAATATCTAAGAGTATTAGCAAGCAAAGAGTGTTGCCTACGTTACAATAGTAACATATGAATGATGGAAATAAAAGAGAGAAATATAGAATTAACTCCAAGAAACAAATCATTTATTTCGAACAATAAAACTTTAAAAACTCAGAAAAACGCCCAAAAATCCAAAAATTTAAGTTTTTGAAAACAAAGTGTAGACCTTACATAACAACAGAAACTTTTGAATATGTCAGAATGTTAATAATAAAGGCAGGAAAGTAAAAAATAAGAAGAAAAAAATATCAATGATCATAACAACAAAGAATTTCATGTTTTTCTTTACAGAATAGCTGTAAAAACACTGAAAAACAACATTTCAAAAATCTAAAGGCAGTTTTCGATAGATTATTACCTGCATTTCCCAAATTTTCAAGTCAAAGACTAATTAATTATTATAAAAATGATTGAACTTATGACAACATAGAAAAGCGAATGCTTAACACCCTCTAGAGAAAGTCGAAGCAAGTTTTAATTTATTAACGACTAGTTTGAGAAAATTTGATACCTTTTGCAAATTTCTATTTGATTTGAAAAGCCTTCATTACGAGGTCGAGGGTGTGTTGATGCCTCAAACGAAGTTGTCTTAAATAAAATTAAACCCTGACGTGCAATTGTGCAATTAGCTCTCGCTTTTGCTCCTTTGATTTCGCCCTCTCAAAAAGCCAAGCAAGAGATGCGCCAACAAAACTGGGGCATTTTATGAATAACGCAAAGGGAGGAAGATGAGATTGACGCCGAAAATGGAGGCGCCCCCACCCCGAAAATGAATAGCGAGTCGAGTTAAGTTTAATTAAGGTACCTGCTCGCCAGACACACCTTGTAATTAGAATATTTCTGCGACGTTCTTTTGCCCTCCTACAAACAATTAAGTAATTTCACGTTCCGTCATTGTTATCGTAAATTTCGCATAATTTCCTGCGTTGACGGATAATTTCAACGTATTATGGGCTCGTGATTTTTTTTTTCGAGGTTATTGTCGTTAAGCGAAAAATCTGAAAATCATTGACGACAACAACAATGACGATGTAATCGGATAATGGGCACCGGGCCTTAATGCCTATACTCACAAGATGGGCGATCGTAATTTAACGACTGTTTGGTTTTGCTCGCTTTAATCATGTCTGCATATAATTTAATTAATTTAATTAAATGCCTGGTTCGTGACTGGGACTTTGGAAAGTGGCACTTATGCGGTCAACATTAAACATATTTATGACAATTTGCGATATTGCTGGTGTAATTTCGCAGTTAAATGAAAACTTTGTAAATATACCGTCATGTGGTATATGCAATCATGAAAATTATAAAACGAAAATAAATACGTGCTGGAATATATAGTCAATCGAGGATTAAAACACAAATTTTAGATTAAAATTAACAAAACGTTGCCCAATGGCCGATTTCGGGTTAAAACGCGACATAAATCAATAATTCGACTTTTGAGCACATCTTTGAGATTTTTTATATTCTATCTATTGTAATTATGTTATTGTAGTGTATTTTATTTAATTTTGGTGATTTCGCCTTCTTTCCCTGGGGGATGACCCCTCTATTTGCTGTTAATATACCTTGCTTCATAAACTTTTCTCGAGGAGTTTGATTTTAATCTCAAATTATTCACAAAAATATGCTCTTTCAGAGGATACCATACCCTTCATTATTTGTTTTTTTGGGGGAGGGACCCCTTTATTAGGTCTCTTATGGAGTATAAACGTTACCCTGGAAAATTCCTGTTAATTTTTTATGAGGAATTTGAATTTGGGCCCAAAAAACTTACCTATTTCTATGAGTAATTTGGCATCAAAATGAAAATTCTCACTGAAAAGCTGATCAGAATATTTCAAGGAGGCATATAAATTTCATAGGCGATGACTTATAATGTCATATATATGGTTCTCCCCCTCCCAAACAAACAATTGTGTGTACAGAATCATCTGAAAGAACATATTTTTGTGAATTTTTTAGGCACAAATTTAATTTCCTCATTAAAAAATCAGATATTTTCCAGAGTAGTAAATAACATCTTATAAAGGGGTCCCCCCCGCCTAAACCAACAATGAAGTATATGATATCATCTGAAATAGCAAATTTTTGTGAGTAATTTGAGACTAAATTCAAACTCCTCGAAAAAAGTTTATAAAATAAGGTATATTTTCCGCAAAAAAGGGGTCACCCCCCACGGAAAAAAGGCGAAATCAACAAAATTAAATAAAATGCACTACAATAATATAATTATAATAGATAGAGTACGAAAATCTTAAAGAAGTGCTTAAAATTCGAATTATTGATTTATGTCGCGTTTTTAACCCGAAATTGGCCATTGTGCATTGTTCTACAGTTAAGGATGTATAGGCAGTTTTACTTTGTTTTCTTGGGTTTTATTTCATGGTTAACGCCATAAACGACTACAAATTTTGATAGATTTAACATATTTGGTAACACAATTAGCCTTTATGGATATTTAAATATTTTATAAGCCTTAAGATATTTATAATCAATATTTAAAATTGCAATAAAGTTAAAAATTAAACATAAAACAGTAAAAAAATTATCGAATAAGAGAAAAAATAGAAGAAGAGTCTTGACAAGCAATTTGTGTTGCCTATTCTATTAAACATAGATGAAAATATATTATAATGTTATGAATAAATGTGTGAAAAGTAGAATTCCTTCTAGAAACAATTAATTCATTTTTCTCTGCACTAAAAGCTCTAAAATCGACAAAACAAAAGGGAAAAAATCGAAATTTAAAATTCCATGGGTCTTCGTATGTAGCGTGTGTTGCTTACACATCATTAGAAATATATAATACACTCAAATGTTAATAATATAGATATGAAACACGGAAATCGTTATTGCAACAATTTTTATCCAAAATAAACTCTAAAATCCTCAAACACTTTTAACATACCTTTAAATATACTTTTACCTTTTAAACTTTAAACATTTGTTATTCGTACCTCACACGTTGTTTAAAAAAATTAAACCCCGAAGCCATGTTTGAGTATGAAACAAATAACATATAATAAATTTCATCACAGCGAGTAAAGCCGAACAATAATCCCACTATAAGTCTAATACGGCTAAACGACGTGCACATAGCATAGATCTTCATGATCTTCATGCTTAAAGGTAGATTTAAACAATAGTTTAATGCATTCGTTCGTGGGCAACGTTAAAATTCGTGATCCATGCACTTTGACATCAAATACACCACAATGGCTTGAGTTATTACATTATTTTCAGTCTAAATGCAGTGATTTACAGCCGTTGATTCTTATTACTATTTGGCATCAGCACGCCTACGTAATTAATAATTCAACACCTACAATGACATAAATCTAGCCACTACTAAGGTTTAGCAGTGTGATTAGTCATTTATAAGCGATTATGTTCAGAGGAATTTTGTATGAAAAGGAGGAGATGACCGGAGTAAGAAAAAAAGTGGCAAAAGTTACGAAGACAAATTGCAGACGTCAGTTATGCGGGTTGCGTTAAGAGACTTAAGTTGATTGTAAGCAGAAATTATAGGAGGAATATATAAAGGAATATAAAGTATTTATAAGAGTGTAACCAAAGGGTTTGAGTTGAGACAATGGTATGTCCTTATTTGGTGCTGGATCATGTATAACCAAGGAGTCATGATCATCTGTGTATCTGTCGTTAACATCTTAATTTTCATGTGACATCCTACAATCAAACGATTTCTATGTTTATTATATGCTTGGAATTATGTTAACTTGTTTTGAGACAACCTGCGTAGGTTTGGTGTGTTTAATCTTTAAATTTGTTACAAATCTAGTTGTTCTAAAAATGATCTGAAAGAGGCTTGGTTGAGAGGCTTTTTCTGCAAATTGTTCAGGGAACCTTGGAGACTTTGGAAACTTTGAATTTAGCTAATAAAAGGTCCGACTTTTGATAGACCCAAAAAATCAGTGTCTGCGCATCATATGGTCCGATTGTGAGTTGAGTAATAAATTACAATTTTATGCATTTTATGCGTTGTGTGATGGTCTGTGGTCCCGCAGAAGAAAATTTGTAAAATCTAAGGATCTTGATATGTGGTGTGTGTTGACTACTCTTCAAGAGAACTGTTTAAATTATCAGAATAATAATAATAAAACTAAGGAGTACAGAAATACCACTAAAAACATTCAATTCATTTTTGTCTTGACATAGAAGCTATAAAATCGACAAAATTTGCCTAAAAATTGAACATTTTAAAATTTTAAGGAACTTGATAAGCATTTTGAGTTGCTTACTCTTAGACATTGGTTTTTGAATGTTATTAAAAAGTGTGAAATTCAGAAAATATCTCTAGATGTAATTAATTCATTTTTCTTTTTATATTAAACCTCAAAAAACGATGGAAGAAATAGAAAAAATCAACATTTTTAAATTCTAAGGATCTTGATATGTAGTGTGAGCTGCTTACTCATTAATAGAACTCGTTAAGTCATCTGAATATTAATAATAAAAGTGAGAAATACAAAAATACCACTAGAAACAATAAATTCTTTCTTGTTCTTATTAGAAGCTGTAAAATCGACAAATTTAGCCATAATATTCAACATTTTAAAATTTTAAGGAACTTGATAAGCAATTTAAGTTACTTACTTTTAGACATTGGTCTTTAACATATTGTAATGCTATTAAAAAGTGTTAAAAATCTAGTTTTTCTAAAAATGATCTAAAGAGGCTTGGTTGAGAGGCTCTCCTGCAAATATGTGAACTTTGGAGATTTTGAATTTAGCTAATAAAAGTAACAATTTTTGATAGTCCCAAAAAACAGGGTTTCAAACACCTTATGGTCTGTTTGTGAGTTGAGAAATAAATTTCAATTTTATACATTTTATGCGTTGTGTGATGACCTGTGGTCCAGCCGAAGAAAATTTGTAAATTTTAAGTGTCTTGATATGTAGCGTGTGTTGCCTACTCTACAACAGAAATCTTTACATTATCAGAATATTAATAATAAAACTGAGAAGTACAGAAATACCACTAAAAACATTTAATTAATTTTTGTCTTGTCATAGAAGCTATAAAATCGACAAAAATTGCCTTAAGATTCCAGATTTTAAAATTTCAAGGAACTTGATAAGCAATTTGAGTTGCTCACTCTTAGACATTAGTTTTTGAATGTTATTAAAAAGTATGATATTCAGAAAATATGTCTTGATGCAATTAATTCATTTTTCTCTTTATATTAAACCTCAAAAAACTATGGAAGAAATAGCAAAAATCAACATTTTGAAATTCTAAGGAGCTTCATATGTAGTATGTGTTGCCTACTCTTCGACAGTACTCTTTAAATTATCAGAATAAGAATAATAAAACTAAGAAAGTACAGAAATACCACAAATAACATTTAATTCATTTTTGTCTTGTCATAGAAGCTATAAAATCGACAAAATTTGCTTAAATATTGAACATTTTAAAATTTTAAGGAACTTGATAAGCAATTTGAGTTGCTTACTCTTAGACATTAGTTTTTGAATGTTATTAAAAAGTGTGAAATTCAGAAAATATCTCTTGATGCAATTAATTCATTTCTCTCTTTATATTAAACCTCAAAAAACGATGGAGGCTGCCTACTGTGCTGCCTACTCTTCAACAGAACTCTTTAAATTATCAGAATAATAATAATAAAACTAAGAAGTACAGAAATACCACAAGTAACATGTAATTCATTTTTGTCTTGACATAGAAGCTATAAAATCGACAAAATTTGCCTAAAGATTGAACATTTTAAAATTTTAAGGAACTTCATAAGCAATTTGAATTGCTTACTCGTAGACATTAGTCTTTAACATGTTGTAATGTTATTAAAAAGTGTTACAAATATAGTATTTCTAAAAATGATCTAAAAGAGGCTTGGTTAAGAGGCTCTCCTGCAAATATGTGAAATTTGGAGACTTTGAATTTAGCTAATCAAAGACACAATTTTTGACAGACACAAAAAAACACTTTTTGAGACACCATATGGTCTGATTGTGAGTTGAGTAATAAATTTCAATTTTATGCATTTTATGCGTTGTGTGATGGCCTATGGTCCAGCCGAAGAGCGCTGGGAGGATGAATGAGGTCGTCCCTCATACGTCCAGCAGGATCATTGTTTTACATCGGCGTGTAGGTTGTAGGTGGTCGTGCTATTGTGCGGCGTACAAAGGCAAGACACCGCCGCGTAGAGGAAGAAGCGCCGCGCAGGTTATACTTTAATTGCGGTGCTTAGTTGGGCTGTCAGTACAGTGGTCTCGCCGAGGGTCACTTGAATGGGAAGCCGCTGCGTAAAGCTATAAATACCAATTAAGGAGCTGCGTCCACCACCAGCGTCTAGGAATCTAGAGGCACAGGAATGAGGAATTGTTTTTGGTGTAGTAAAACTCTGGTCCTCATGTCTTGTCCATCATATATTTGAATAACATATAACAGCTGGTTCTTGAAAACTGTGTAGACGCTGGAAGTAGAGAGGAGATTTGAAAAGCTAGGTTTTATTTTGAGGTGTTATGTTTAGGTCTTGATTTATATAGCATTGTTTGATATGTCTAAAGTCTAGACTTAGAATTATCAAGGTATAGATTTACTAATTCTTATTTGGGAATGGGTTAGAGAGGATAGGAGTCGAATGCACTCTAGGTTGACACTCTGGAGATGTAACTCTAGATAAACATCTAGAGTTAGATCTCCAGAGGCATTCCCAACTAACTTCGGCTAACTTCGGCTTCAGGCTGCTATGCCTATCCTTGTCTGACGAATATTGCTTGGACGTGCACAATCATATGTGCCATGATAATATACTGTTCTGTTTATGAACGTTATCAAATGTATCTAGATTTAAGAAGCTATTGACAATTTGTTTCGTTTCTTTTGTTTGTATTTATTGATTACATGTTAAAACAAGATTGTTTTAATTGGGACTGTAAAAATTGAGCTCCTACAATCATGAATCTATAACAAGGTGTTCTCTAAGGCACTAAGCAGTCTACTATAATTGATATTACAACTATAAAGTCTACATCGGGTGCATCTGTAACAAATCAGTGTAAAATTAATCTTCTTCAAATTCTCTTGGCACCAACGATTATAAAGGCTGAGATATCTTCCATAATACTTACACATAAGGATTAAGACCTCCGTCAGGACAGCAACTATTTTCATGGTCCTTCGAACCGGATCTCCAACTATTTTCAAATATACTTAAAAGGGGAAGCGGCGACTTGCCGCATTATGGAGCTCGGTGCTCGTTAGATCATTGCAGTTAAGCAACGTCAGACGTAGCTAGATGGGAGCTAGATGTAGACGCATTGGATGTGTGACCACTTGGTCTCCCCACTCAACAAGTGGCTGCAGCGCCGTCCACGAACTCCTGATTTCGCGGTAAAAACGTGAATGAAGGTTGGGCGATTCGCTTACAACGGTCCCCGGAAAAAAAACCCATATGCACAAAAAGTTCAGAGCAAGTACCATCAGTAGCGAGACCGGATTGGGCCGGATGAAAGTTACTATTCCCTTCCACTATGTCGTAGAAAAAGGTTGTTGAATAAAATAAAACGTAAAAGGGGATCAAGAAACTCGAAGGAACAACCTATCTTCATTTAATAGGTGAGTTAGACAAAGGAAAGAACGAAGCAACACGACGTCTAAGACCTCTGGTGTTCTTTAAAAAAAATTAAAAGGTCTACATGTGTCTAGAATAAATTAGTTGTTTCCAGAGTTGAAATTGGTTTATTTACTTCAACTTTCTGCTTTGGAAAACAATGGTCGTACAAAATGAAACTGAGCTCGGCGCCGCGCCGAGCCATTTTTAGGCATCAACCACTTCGCTTCCGCCATCCTCAAGTGGTCATCGCTTGATAGTAGATCTATGATCTGCTTCGAGGTCCAGGTCTATCCGGTCGCCTACGTCAGCCGCCACGCCAGGATCTCCACGATCACACTTATATTGGGGTACTAACAACGCAACAGGAATAATGGGTATGTCTATTTCCGTGGATCCGAAAAAGTGGAAGTAGATCTCTGGACCTGGACTTCTCTACATCAATTCCACACCCATTCCACACCAATTTCACACCACTACCAATTGTAACGTGATGTATTAAGACTTACAATTAATATTAGGATGTATTAGGACTTAGGTTCTTCAGTGATTGACATACAATTTCTAGTCTAGTATGAGATATTAAAAAATCTCACAGTAAATTTAGATATAAGATAAAATTAAAAATTTATAGCTGAGACATAATTTGAATTATAAAACATTGGGGTAAATACTCAAAGTAAGAAATGCAAAAGTGACATTCCGTGGTTTTCACAGTTCCAGCTATGGTCATGCCATAGAGACCAAGTACAGAAATAATTCATCGTCTATAAGGAAGCATTCGTTGGGCATCCGAAGTGTGAGACTGACCTGACGGTCGCCACCAACTTGTGTCACTCTCACGTTTCGCTCATGAATTTACATCGGCCCGTGGTCTATGCGCATAATAATGCCCTCGATTCGATTCCCAATACTAAATTATTCTCTTTGTCCTAAGACCTCAGGATTCGAGACCTTGTCGTGGACGTGCCAATGCCACAACCACACTACTCACACTCTCTCTCTCTCTCCAACTCGGGAACTTCAGTGTAGGGTAGTGAAAATTGCAGATGTGTCTTAACCCACCAGACGTCTAGTCCTATGTAGTGGCTTTGGGAAGAAGCAAAAAGGGGAAACCAAGGCGTCCCCGGCACGTCTACCCCTGAGAACATGGAACGGATGGAATTTGTCGTTATGCGGTTTGCTTTGTCGATCATTAACATGGAACATGCGGAATTAAAGGCGGCGGCGACGTCCTTACACATATATACGCCAACACTTTTGCAGTATTCACCAATTCTATGGTTAATCATGCCAGAACACGCGTTGAGCCGTTGTGCTACCCTCTAATCAACTAATAGCTTCACAAATTATCGGGGTCTGATTTATTCTCTTTCAGACGCGTCTCTTTTCAACCGAGCCTAGCTTTACCCACCTGAACACGGCTTTTCCAAACTGTATTCCTAGGTGTTGGGCCTCCTACAATTTAATTTACGCTCAACACAAACATTCTATAAGTCAAATTCTTTATTCCATATTAAAATAGTATATAATCAAGTGGGCCAATTGCCGTTTGGTCACGTTGTTCGGTACTTTTAGCACTGTTTTAGAAAGTTATCTCAATGTATAAATATTAATCATCTGAGGCCATGCCGATTAAAACAAACCTGCGTGCGTTAAAGCGTATTATTAGTAGATCAGCTCCCATTGATTTCGGCTTCTAGAAGTAAAGGAAATAGCATAATAAAAAAATTGATATGACAAGTCATTTTTCTGACTGCGAAAATATCTAAATAATTAAACTCAATTGCCATGCAAATTATATTATATTATTATTATTATATTATTAAATTAAATTATATTATATTATAACATCGTCTCTAAGTAATTACGTGAAAAACTGAGACCTGGAGCTTGTGTTACATTTCATTCTGAGTCTATTAGTACCAGCTTTACACTTCTACGAGTAAGGGAGAAATAGAAAATAAAGGAATTGATAGGGTAAGTCATTTTCTGACTGGGAAAATCTCGGCGTAATTTCATGGCTTATAATATCGCATTGAAATAATTAATTGAATAATTGTGTCATAGAGATAATGTAAAATTTCAACCTGAATCGATTAGATTGTGATTTTTGCCTCTGGCTGTGAAGGAAATATGGAATATAAAGGAATTGATAGGAGAAATCATTTTTCTGACTGCGAAAATATCTAAGTAATTAGACTCAACTTTCACGGTTTATAACATCGCATTCTAATAATTAATTGAAAAGCTGAGTTCCACAGTTCATGTCAAATTTCATCCTGAATCGATTGGTATCTGATATATGCAACTAGGAATAAGGGAAATTTGATATATTAAGAAATTGATAGGACAAGTCATTATTCTGACTGCGAAAATGTGGACTTAATTAGTTACAACTTTCATGGCTTATAACATCGGTTGTAAGTAATGAACTGAAAAACTGAATCCTAGATTTTATGTCAAATTTCCTTCTGAATCGAGTGGTAATCGATTTATGCTCTTAGCAATAAAGGAAATATAAAAAAGAAAAGAATTGATAGGAGAAGTCATTATTCTGCCTGCGAAAACATCTAAGTAATTAGACTCAACTTTCAAGGCTTATATCATCGTATCTTAGAAAATAATTGAAAAGCTGATTGCTGCAGATCGTGTCAAATTTCATCCTGAATCGATTAGTTCCTGATGTTTGGATCTGGCAGTAAAGGAAATATGAATAGCAAAGGAATTGATACGAAAAATCATTTTTCTGGCAGCGAAAATTTCGACATAATTAGTCACAATTTTCATGGCTTATAAAATCGGTTGCAAGTAATGAATTGAAAAACTGAATCCTAGATTATGTTTCAAATTTCATTCTAAATCGATTAGTATCAGATTTATGTCACTAGAAGTGAAGAAAATATTTTTTTATTGAAAAATCTCGAATACCATTTAGTATTTATACAAATATCAAGCAAAAAACTTCAATTAGTCGCACGCTTATTTCAAAACGCTTGTTTCCACCTATTTCAGCGTGCGTGAAAGCCATCTTTCGACTCATATATACGAAAAAAATAATTGTAAGCAAGACAGGAAATGTTATAGCTTTATTCATTAGACAATCAGCTACCTACAAATTTAGTCATGTCCCAACCATGCTCAGTAAAGCCCAAATTTTACGACCGCATACGTACGAGTGTTAATAAATTATATTCGTACACATCATACGCATAATATCCGACATGTTATGCACGCTATCCACTATAATTATAAAAATGAAACACCATTCTCTCAGTCAATGTGCTTGTACACCTCTTGCCTTTTGCCATTGCTTTTTGTACAGATATGAAGCGCGATTATTCTTATATTACATACCCAGCCGTAAATGAGTGACTGGGTGTATCTATTACGCTCGCGCATTATTTATGAATATTACCATGCTGTAACTTACAGCTGTTTTAATATTCAAGGAATTAACCGACCGTTAAATATTTTACCGGTTTCTACCGTGTTTGGTGTGAGGCGTCGGCGTCTCGGTTGTTCGTGCGCGATTACGAAAAGGGGTCATAGGAGTTTCGCCCTGACTCGGGAGTATTTCATATCGTTCCTCGGATCATGGAATTCACAGGTAAACTATATATGTATATCATATGATTTACCTATGAATGTCACTACGGTTTTATTTGGCCAACTGAAATTACCGTAAATGATATAACGTGTTTTATGGTCATTAAAGCTTCCTAATTCTTGAAATATTCAGCGTTGATATAATGTTTCTGATGAGGAGAGTGTCTGAATTGTCCAAAACGGAATTGAATGGAATTTGTTATACGTGTAGTAAATATATAGAAATGATTTGTCTTAATTTGATTTTATGCCGTTTTGAGCCGTTTGCCCTAAAAAAAACAAAGTTTGGAATGTATTGCTTTTACAGCAAAATTCGCCGTATGAGTCACGTGGTATACTCGATTGCGTATCAAGGTCGGTCTACATGCAGGGGTGTTGATGGTATGGCATGTTATAGAAAAACTAAGATATAGAAAAAATTAAACGAAAAAAGAAATAAAAAGGCTAAAATGAAGAAAATATTCACAAAAGCCAACCTGGGCGGCACAGTCGGTAGTGTTTACCACGCAGCAGGACGGGGTTCGAGTCCCCGGGGTGGGCACCCATTACTTCACAATTGCAACCCACAAAAATCACATTAATCCACATCTATAAAAACCACACAACAAAAAATCAACCACTCTTCAAAATCAACACCCAACATTAACAATCGCTAATATGCGCAACCCACAACACTCAATTCACATGATACAAAAATCACAATAATAATAAATGTTGGTGAATGAATTATGGCAAATGTATGTTTTGCAGGTTTATTACAAGAGTTGTACAACGTACGTTTCGCTTTGCAGCATCGTCAGGTACTAAAGTAAAAACTTAAACTT
>JAODAC010012667.1:61678-82008 GCA_027575185.1 Mimaenictus wilsoni | reverse complement strand
ATGCCTTTGGACTAAACTTTCCAGAAGTGGTTTTCCTGTTATTTAATATGAATTTCTTAATCAGCATTGCACATTCGCGACAGTATCTAGTATGTCTATGCTCATACTCGGGTCTGTAACGGATTGTTTTAGCTTTACAGCCAGGGTTTTTATTCGCCGCTCGTCTTTCTGTCTGCTATCTCTCTACGGACGCGCGTGACGCGGCCAACGCGCCAACGGTCGACAGCGTTCTTGACTTAGCTAATGGACCGACATGCTCGACAAAATAAACATTTTCGCAATAAAAATATTGTTGCGTTATGACCACTCGTACAAGAGCATCCCTACGCGGCGCATCGCATCGCGACGCATCGGCGTCATGTGGTGGAAATATATACTCATCGTAAACTATCACACATTGTTGGAAATGTGATATACTATTATAGACTATTATATATGCCTTTATTGCCAACTACGTTATAAATTTCACCACACTTTGTATAAAATCGTAAAATTTAACATAAACGGAGATTTTTATATTAACATTTTATTTAGAAATCATAATTTTCCATAATTACCAACATAATTTCTATTATTTCAACCAAATACAGTTTCAACATAATGTAAAACATAAAACCGTAAAGCTGTTAATATAAATAATCAAAATTATCAGTTGCCAATTAGGAATATATTCTATTGAGGGAAATATGAAACATATTTTCAGATGCATAGTTTATACATATCCTCTTAATTAATTTCTGCTAGGCCAGTCCATTCAATTCGAATAATTTATTGAAACAAATTACGAGCCTTACCCTACATCATATCTATTCATCATGATTCGAATGAATATCATAATCTATAGACTCTCACACACTCATATACAAATACATACTTGTACACACACACTTACACACATCTCCAAATGCACATACTCATATACGCAGAGATACACTCACATACACTATATAGACTCACATACATATTTTGCATGCCGTATCGACGAAAACGTAGAAACGCTTTAATTAATGTTTTCATTTCGTAATTAAATCCCATGTTTCACATCGTTCGAATATATACATATGACCACAATATGTATACAAACGGAACATTTACTGGCGATGCTCACTTTTCCAACATTTATTAAAAGCTGGAAACGCCAGAAATGTTTATTAAAATTCCTTTTTTTTTCGATATTAAAATAGTTTTCGACAAATGTTTAATTGTTGCTTTGCATGTTGTATTACATTCGGCAATCAACTGGAAAATTGTATTTCAATTTTTCAATATTGGTGCGTTTAGAGTTCAATATGTAATATTGATATTTTCAGTTCGTCGCCTGTAACATTTTTGATTTTTACATTGATATCCAATGAATATATAAATCAATAAAAATGTATGAATCAATTCAATCAATAAATTATAATTTTAAACTATATATAATATTTTGAGATGAAATATTAGATTAATAAAGTTCAATAAAGTTACATTTATAGTTATTTATAGTGATTTAACTTTTTAACACTTGTTTAGGCAGATACGTAAACAAGGGAGCGTCGGACGTAGGTAGGCGTTGGATGGGTGACCACTTAGTCTCTCCACTCAACAAGCGGCTGCGGCGCCGTCCGCGAAATCTTGACGTCTCCACGATGCCATCAACTCTCGACTTTTTGCCCTAAGATTGAATACCTCGACCCAAACATCTGCGATGCACAGTTTGCCACTCTTAAGTCTAACCTACCCGATCAGCGGGAGGTTGTTAACCAGAAGATAGTACCACCGGACGTGCCTAAACAATTCACTATCGCTTTCCAAAACCACCCAAATCGCCAAATGTGCACGTCGTAAAATATCTTTCAATTGCATTCTTGCTGCCCAAAAATATGCCTTTTCTCTACAATATCCATTCTGTTTATTAAACTTTATAAAACTTGGAAAATATACAACGACCGTCCACAGCGGTTTTCAACAAATGTGACGTAGATAAAGGGACTTGTACTGAGTTTTCAGCTCTTTTTTGTAGTGCTGTGAACGCACTGGGTCCGTATTCAATTCTTAAACGTGATATGTTAAATTGTTGCCAATTGTTGTCACTATATATTTGTTCAGCGCTGTGATGCGCTGACTTCAGGTGACCATTAATATTTGAATTTGACGCCCTGCACGCCATGATAACGAGCCGAGATGGCAACCGCGCTACTGAGCGTCCCTTTTTGGCCTAGCTAAGTGGTGCGCGCCCTCCGCTCGATCTTGTTTTGTACGTATGTTAAAGAAATATTTGTTAAATTTACCACCTTGTCGTGGCTATTAATTTAGAGCTCGTGGAGAGATTCGCGAGTGCATATAAAAATCATCGTGAAAGACGCAATACGCGCGAACAATATTTTTTAAATATATATTTGTGTACTTTTAGTATAAAATCCTATTTTTTCGATGTGAAAATAGTTTTCATTCAATTTTTTAAATTGTTACATTGCATCTTGTATCACACATCTAGCAATAAATTGAAAATTTGTATTTCAATTTTCAGCACTGCGTTTAGATTTCAATAGGTAATGTTGTTATTTTGAGTCCGTCGCTCGTAATATTTTTATTTCGTGCTTTATTTTGCTTTGGTATCCAATGCGTGTCATGTTTATTCAACGTTCGCATCACGTAACCAAATAATAGCTGGCGTTTTCATACCAGTCGGTGTGTATGAATGTTTGATTAGATTTCGTCGGGGAAAGTTCGGTATACTCCTGGGAAATTCGATAATTTTTCTCTTTTTATGTACGAGGAGTAAGTTTCGTTGTTGATGGGTTTTTAATAAGGTGTTGCAGAGTTTTGTGTGGGTTTAAAGATGGTTATTAAAATTCACTTAAATTAATAACAAATTGTTGTGATGTATTTTGATGGCTATCTAAGGTTATTAATAGATTTTATAGATTTTTAAGGAAAATAACGAGTACGTTCTGTTTAAAGAATGTCTTAACAAGTTTTAACACGAAAAATGTTTATTTCATCAAAACATGAGTACGTTTTCGGATGATTCTGTTTCGTCTGAAGCATGCGTTGTCCTATTCTTTCTAAGTTGAGCCGGTGGGTTACTGAACACTTTTTTAAGGCCTATTTTCACTGATATGTATTCTCAAAACACTCCTGCTAAGAACCGTCATGGATATTATTTTTTGGGGACTACAAGCCGACAACTGTTGCCTGTACGTAGAGTGTTGAAGTAAAGAAAGTGCGCTTGACAGTGTCGCCGCCAAATCATCACCCGACAGACTGGTGTTACATGCAGTTCTGTTTTTAGAAGCGCAATGTGCGATATGCAGCTTTCTTTCGGAATACAAGGTGGTGATAATACTGCTGCTGCACATGGTCGGAAACCTGAGATATCAATGGCACGTTCACCTAAACCATTATCCGAATTCGTTGCCAAGACCTCATGGAAAACATCAGTAAAATGGCAGGTGTACAAAATAACGCAACATTCATCATCAGTTCCTGTCAATGTCACTTATCGGAAACTGACATCTACAACCGGTAACTCTGAATGTCTAGTTCCGGTTCGAATACAGCCGGATGCATGATCATTTTCTCACACAATTTCTTCATAACATTAATTAATAACATTATCGAACACTAGCCTGGGATGTGGCCACATGACAAGCACGACCCACATCACAAAGATTGGTATTACTTACAAAGTTTAAATCCTGTCGGAGGCATTATCATTTTCTATTCGTTTTTAAGAGTTTTTAAAATATTGAACGATCGCATCGGTTTATAAGCTTCATTGGCGACGTTTTGATTAAAGCCCCATCACAAAGACTGAAAATACTTGCAAAGTTACTTCCTAGTGAACTAGACATCCATATTTGCCGGTTCAAATCCGGTCGGAGGCATTATCATTGTCTCTATCGATTAATATCATTTGTGTGCAGTTTAACACTACTTTTGATGAATTGAGTACACGGAATTATTTTTTCTTTCTGAAAGTCATAACTAATTAGATAAAATATACACTTCCCTTTATAAATTATGCATCCCCAATTTAAATAATCATAGACTTTACACCAACCGCAAGTTTTTATTTTTCATCATTGCCTTACACGTTACAGTGTCTACACGTTTTCCCAGCGCAAACCTGCCTGAAACCTGAAAATCCATATTCATAACTTTGCACACGTTCCTCCCCAACGCGTCGAGAACCAGCCCGGCACCCACAGCACGATCCAGGTAGGTAGAGAATTAAAAACTCCGAACACCATATTGTATTAACACGTTTACCTTGTACGTGTTCAAATACACACGTAGGTGCGTTTTTCGGCTGTGTTTTTCGCTCTTTTTTCAGATGCAGTAGACTGTAATACATTCGCAATAAACCGCAAAATGGGGCGAAACATGAGGTTTCTGCTTATTCTGCTTGCACGAATTTCACAGCGTGAGTAAGTATGTATATAAAGCATATAAGTCTATAAAGTATATAAAGGCATATTAAGGAATTTGAACGAAAAAGGGCCATCAATCAAGTTATTAAGTCCGTTTTAGATACGTATCGCTAACGTTTCTTTTTTCTTCCACCGCGTGGCTAACAATATAAACAATAATATGCGAAAAACACGTAAACATGGTGGAAAGTATTTTGTTCAAGTCGCCAGACGACTGCTGTTTTTATTTTCGATTTTTGTGTAAGTGATTTTTTATGTATTATTTTTGATGTACGAATAAACGAGCTTCGATGTAAATTAATTCATTTGTGTAATATTCTTTGATGTTGTTTTGAATGAAAAATTACGAGTATTTATGAGGGAAATAATATTTTTTTCAAGTAAAACATATGTTTGGTTATGGGGGTAAAATGGTGAATGGGTGCCGTATTTAAGCTGTGTATAAACAATCCTATTTTAATTCTTATTTTTTTAGTTATGATTCGTTTCAACATGAGAGATAGATGTATCGTATCAATTCAACCCGTCTTAAATTACTTTAAATATTCTGAGGAAGACCAATTACGTTATGCTAGTAATATTTGGGATAGGTAATAAGATGGAAAGCGGCGGCTTGCCGCGTTGTGGAGCTCGGTACTCGCAGTGAAGCAACATTGGACATAACTACGCGTTGGATGGGCGACCACTCGGTCTTCTCATTCAACAAGCGGCTGCGACGCCGTCCGCGAACTCCTCACTTCCTGGTAAAAACGCGAACGTAGGTTGGACGATCCGCTTGAACGGTGCCCGGAAAAACCCATATGCACAGTCTTCAGAGCGATTAATAGAGGGAGTGGCACGCAAAAAAAAAATAAGGTGGACATGAAGTATCTTTCTACAATATTTCAGTCGAAGTTATACCGAATAATCCTAGGAGGCATATGCTCAAGGGACGTATCGCGCGGGCTAGTTCGTTATTAAGCAGTTGCAAATCAGTCGTCGATACTGACACTTGTGATAGTCACCCGGTACAGTCCAGTCACGCGCTCTATAACTTCAATCTTTATTGTACTTGCTTGTTTTGAAAAGAGACTTATAAGTGTACTTCTGGCTCTGTTTACAAATCAATATATCTTCTTACGTTATGACTATTTGTGAGTTTGTGATAGGATTGTCAATAAAATAGGGAAACCCGAGTCTCCGGGTTTTCGGGTTTTGTCAATCTGTAGGATTATTCTGTTACGGTTCTGTCTGTAAAAGTCTTGTAAAAGTTTAAAATCCGAACAAAAACTCATTCACAGCGCCACCTAGTGTAATATAAAAAAACTATACCCCTGAAAGTTATTTTATTTTCATTAGCTATTAAAGTAATGTATATAAATAATAACAACAAACAATAGATAGATATATAACAACAAAAAAAAAACAAAAATTTGGAAAAAGATAAATTTAATTACCAGTATTCTCAAAGAGAATACCTATTCTCATTTTTCGAAATATACATGAAATATAATCACTGGTGAATGTGAGGAAAGATTGGAGGCTTCGTTCGCTAGTACTACAAATAAACATGTTAAAACACGAGCTGATACGTGCCTATAGACCTCAAACGCGGGAACAATCAATCGCTGTTGTTTTAGTGTCAAGAATCAACAATCAACTCGGGATTTCAGGTTTAAAAACGGAACCTTCAGAACGAAGCAATGTTGGGGCGCACTCGCGTCGATTCCGGTTCAAGAAACTGAATTTTTAACATCATCTAGTAGTGGGACGCAACCGCGTCGATGCTGGTATCGGAATCCGATACTTTCAAGATTAGATGATTCTGGTATAAAACCGAAACTTTTACGAAAATCCAAGTTAAACCCTTGAAAGTAAAAGCCCGGTTTAACCGGAAACCGACAAGGCGGAAAACCGAGTAACCCGGAATTATCGGTACTCACAATATTCACAAATACACCACCTTGAAGCTACCACTATAGCCACCCCCACAGTCTAGCTAGCTCAAGGAGTCGAACTAGTCCACCAACCCCAGTCGTCGAATCTGTGTACCGTCCTCAAACGTTTCAGAGATGTCCGTTATCAAGTGGTAAGTACCATTTGTAATTATCCCTGGTAAGCGCGGTAGCATGAAGAGCACGTTTAAGTAAAGCCAAGCGAGTCCCCTAGAAAACCCATTTGTGGGAAAGTGCTCACACCTTTGAAATACGTAAAACCTCTCAGCAACGCAAGGTAAACGTAAAAACCCCTAACATCACATTCAGTAGAGACGTATATAAGTTTTTCTTTAATTTAATGGTTTTCTGCTCTAACTAACCTAATTGTCAATTAGGAAAATTTTGATAACATTGGGAAAATTCACGAAAAAACTTGTTTTTCGCTATAAATATTTCATTTATTCGTTTCTTTTGAAACAAGTCATTCATTGAAAATGTTAAAAACGTTAATTATTTCAGTAATTGTTTTATAAGCCCCTATGCAATTGTTTACAAATTTTATAAACCTATAAACTATAGTTTCACCTACATAAATATAAATCAATTGAGAACTCTTAAAACTGAGTTCTGTTTAATTTCAAATAAAATAATCGTCAATATTTAAGCGCAATGTTATGCATAACAATAATTTATATAAACTGAAATTCGATTATTGTTCTCTAAATTGACATTTCACAATGTGTGTCCATGATTAACAAAGGTATTGTGTTTATTTTCACATAAAATTAATTTATTACTGACATATCAACCATTTGAACAAAAATAACCACATTTATTTATTATTTAGAAAATACCACCATAATAATACCATATTACTTAAACTATTTTACAAACAATGAGATATTGTGAATTATTTAACGAAATCCAATCACGCAAATGGAAAAGTGAAAATAAAATAAATTCCACAAAAAATCTTGGTCATTAAAAAACCATACAGTTTTACAACCGTAATTTATAAAATGATTTCATATTGATTTTGAAGAATGATTATAAAATCATTAGTCTATTGTAATAAATATTCAGACAAATGTATACAAAATAAAAATAAATATTTATAAAACTAAGGGTAAAACTAAAGGTAACATAGTTAACCTAGATATAAATTATTCATACATTTTCAACTCATTACATTTTTAAATATTCATAGCTAGATATAATAATTACCATTCTGTACTGTAATTGACTATTTTATATAGTCATCATGTCACATAAAGGGGTATAACTAAAAAATATAAGTATATATAGGTATAACTAAAAAAAATGTAATGAATTAGTAACAAAATAAATAACTCAGACGGTTTTTTAGCGATAAATTTGTATACACTATATCTTAACATATGATTTATGCAGCAACTGTTTTAAGTCGGTCTGAAAATATATCGTGATAAAAATCTGAAACATTACTGACCTCACGTGAAATGCTAGTCCAAAAAGTCCAATGTCCAGCAAATGTGCGTGTATGAGCACACGATATCAGTCTCTTGATATTTCTCTTTTCGTTGGCTAAAAACACTCTGCACAAACACTTTCGCACTGTTTAGTTCAGCACAATCTAATTTACGTTGATTAATTTCTTAATTTATTAATATATGCAATAATTTTTCTAATTTATTTTTATTTTTTATATCGATGCAATAACCTAGATTCAAAGAGGCCAAAAATGTAACTATGTTAGGAATTTGATTAACGATTATTAATTTGCAGTGCGTTTTTTGTACACAAATATTTAGTATAGTTTAATGTACTAGTTTTAGGTTCGCAGGTAAAGTTGGGGCAACTTCACAGTCCGGTTCACAGGCGGTGTTTGTATTCGAAAACTTTTGGCGCACGCAAAAAACTTTTCGCGTACACGAAAAACGCATCAAAAACAATCGACGCGCGGTTGCGGTTCACATGCACTCGCGCCGAGGGTGTCCCGCGCTCGCGATGTGCAGTTTAGCAGCTTTCGGGCTGGCGGGGGCGGCACACACACACATACACGCGACCCGTCGGCGGCAGCAGAGGATTCACGCGTCCTGGAGGAAAGCCCACGAACGATTGCGGCGCGCCGCGTAGAAGGCCGGTGCGTTGCGGCAGCGAGTGCGGACGAGGCGGCGCGAACGCCGACGACGATGACGACAACGGCGGCGGCGTTGGTAAAGGCGGTGGTATTGGAGGCGGCGGCATGCATAGGGTCTCAACGATGTCGCGGTAAACTAGGACTAACACCGTGCGGCTACGGAGCAACGGCAAGACCGCGAGATAACGACTAACTTTCACAATTAAACAACAAGCAGCTGGACGAAATATGAAATTTTAATATGTGCAAATTACTCGGTTTTTGAAGCGCCCGCCTCCATCATGAGCTATTTATCATTAGAGCAGTTTAATTTCCCTGTGGTTATTTATATTAATAATTTATTAAACTTTTTAATTATCAATACGTCATACAAATGCAAGTAGCAATTAACCAAAAAGTGAAAAATATAGAGATTATTTTTAACACTATACGCCATGAATTATACGTTGAATTTATTGTTTTGGCGAATTTTAATGTAATACATGGAAATATACCTTAAAAAGCTACAAAAAAAAAATGATTATATAAAAATAATATATTTCAAAATACCTAGCGAAATCTATTGGAAAATTTTCCAACTTAAATAAATTCGTTTTAATACGCGTAGCGGCATCTCTTGGTAATTTACCGAACTAAAGTACAATCAAATTTAAGCCATATGCGAATTACAATCTCATTCCTCCTCTAAAAGTGACAAATTTTAACTTAACAATTAACAGCTATCAACGTTAATAGTACGATTTCTCTCACAGTAATGTCAAATTTCTAGGTTTCACAAAATTGTAATCTCCTTAAATGTAGAGAACCATCCTCACACCGTAGACCCGTTTTCAATATTAAAGATGGCCATCAGCTCAATGTGTGTGTGGTGCAGAAAGTCATGAGAAATACGCGCATAAATGCATTCTAAATTTGTATATACAATCGAATTAGTTAAATTCAAATTTGTACATAGACGATGAACCAAGTAGATAGCAAAAGAAGAGAGTGTGATGGCGTGGCGGGCGTTGGTTCGTCGTCGAAGACGACGACAACGTTATCGAACGGGGCAAAATGCGAACAGCCACCGCAGGAATCGACGTGCGCCGATATCAACACGCTGAAGCGGCGCGCCAAGCAGCAAGTCAACGGGATGCTCAACGGTGCTGTTGTTGACAACGACCACGCGCAAAATCCGGCCGAAATGACGAAGACTGGTAAGGCCTTGAATGTGACACTACACCGTTTGCAAGTCATTCATTTTCTGTCTGTTTTTGTAGACACATCACACTTGAACAGTCCTGGTACACAGGAGGATGGTACCGAGCAGCAGGAGAAGGACAACAAGCGGAGAGCCAGAAAGAAGAAGAACAAAACGGACGTGTACTCTGAGACCAATATGCAGCCCTGTCTTCTCGACGACTTCGACATCACCAGCATTATTGCGAACAAATATAAGCAGGAGGCTAGTGGACAGAATGAGAAATTGAAGATTGTAGTCAACCAGTTTGAAAAGATCGAATTGAAAGATGATAAGAGTTGTAGTGAGACAGTACCGGAGTGTGCAAAGATTGAGAATCCTTGCATAGAGTATGTTGCCTATCAGTCCGAACTACAAATGCCTCTTATTATGAAAATTATACAGAAGGATTTATCAGAACCATATTCAATTTATACATATAGATATTTCATTCATAATTGGCCAAATTTATGTTTTTTGGTAAGTTATAACACATTTTTTTATACCTTAAACCTATCTCTTTACAATAATTTAACATATGGAAAATGATTCTAACTTAGTGATTATGTTCAATTTCAAGGCAATGCATGAAAACAAATGCGTAGGTGCGATCGTATGCAAACTAGACATGCACCGAAAAGTGATCAAACGGGGATACATCGCTATGCTGGCCGTCGACAAGCAGTATCGCAAGCATGGACTTGGTTCGACGCTGGTGAAGCGCGCCATCCAGGAGATGATCGCCGGCGACGCTGACGAGGTGGTGTTGGAGACGGAGATCACGAATCGACCAGCGCTGCGGCTGTACGAAGCACTCGGCTTCGTGCGCGACAAACGCCTTTTCCGCTACTATCTGAACGGCGTCGACGCGCTACGCCTCAAGCTGTGGCTGAGATGAAGCTCGCGGCGCCGGTGCTGCGGTGCTTGAGCTCTCAGGGTATATAATAATCAGTCGCCCCCTCTTCCCAGCGTGCGCCAGCTAGAGGCGAACACCACATGTAGATGTAGTAAATGCGCGCCAGTTACACACACGCCGAAGTCGATGCCGGTGAATTACTACCTTACCGCCGCCGGGCAACTGGTGAATAGTGATCGTGTGTGTGTTTTCAATGGCGAAATCATGTGTGTATACAAGTGCATAAATTGTGTGAAAATACGACTGCAAAAAACAACCACAAGCATATTCTTTGTTATAATATTACGATAATGATATTAAGTTTCAATGGGTATGATTTTTTTCGATGTACCGGCGAGGGCAAATGGCGACAATGTTTGTTTGCGATTCGGGTGTAGTTGTAATTCTAGTCTGCGGTTAACAGATGGACTTAGGCAATATGAAACGAATTTTTACAATATTTTACTTCAAACCGAGTCAACTGCCTTCTTTTGCTTCGTGTTTTTGTATTAAAACGGCAACTCTTCACATAGGAAATATGCAAACAAATTACTTTATATGCTTACGTATTCTATTCGATATTCACAGTGTACATATATGGTGAAAAGTTTTTATGCCACCACAACCATTCAGTTTACATTTGAGTAATGTAAATAATTTTACTTACAATTAATTATTATATGCTGAAACGCAATATGTACATTATACAAGTAATTGTCAAGTGCAGTGATGTTTTAATTCCGTGATTTGGAAGGAATACGGCAAAGTGTAAAAAAAATGTAGTTACGTGTTTCGTGATTTTAACTATTGGCGAATTTGAATGCAATTCATTTCTTGTATCAACCCGATGATCATTGCCGTAGTACTTTGTTGAATTATTTACAATAAAGACTTGAAAGTAATACATGTGAGTATTTAACTAATAGTAAGCTAATTGTGCCAACACCACAGTGATGATGACAAGATCTACTCCATTTCAAAATATTTCCTTATTGAGACTTGAAAAAATTCGTGGGAAGTGCAAAGAAATTGTTTTCTTAAGTTTCAAATTTAGGATCGGTCGACACCCTCTATTAGCGAATATAACAAGTTGATAAGTGTCCGTAATACAGAAATCTACATGAGCTTTGGCACGGAGCTTTGTGGTTACTTCCTTACACCTTAGATGTCACTACTTGGTAATTTTAATTGCTTCCCGGTATTTTATAATTGCTTTTCCAACAAGAACAAGACAAACAGAGAAACAGTTTTTTACACATTAAAATATACCAATTAGGCTAGTTAATTAAATTAAAATTGTCAATAACAGATGTCACTACTAGTTCTATTTAGTAAACTTTTCAAATAAATCCATATTAATCGAAATTCACACTTTTTATTACTTCCTAAGATCTGCAACAGATCGAGGAAAGGTATATTCGTATAGTAGAACAAACTACTTTCTTTAAGAAATAATTAAAATTACTTTTACAGTGCTCTACAAGTTGGCCATTGTTATAAACAAACTTGCATTGTAACGACCCAAAGCTGAATAGAGTTGTGTAATACTCTATTCAATTGTTTCAAACATGTCGCTACGCCAAGTCTCAAACATTTTCATAAAATACCAGCATGTAAGTACCCAATACTCTTACAACATTTGCATATTAATTAACTTTTAATAGGCGTCACGTTTCCAAAAGCGCACATTGGGTACAAAAGTAAAAACACCTCATCCGTTGTTGGACAAATATCGGCATTTTCAAAAAGAGGACGGCATCCCAGTTTACCAAAAAGGCGGATTTGGCGATCGCATTCTCTTCCAACTCACGATTCTTCTTTGCATTATTGGCCTCAGCGATGGATTCACCACCTTATACTCAATGGCCTTCAAAAAGAAGAAATAAACGATGGTGTAACAGTAACATTCGTAGTATTCTTTCTAATTATAAATCGATGCGACATTTTGCTCGCCTTGGCTCGATATCAATCTATCCAGTACATCAATCCATTGAATTTTCACACGCGAGAGTCAACTCTTCGAGTGCAAAATGTTATCGACGCTCGTACGCAAGAGAATTAGTGTAAATAAAATTAAATTAATAAAAAATATAGAAATTATTTCAATCCTGATTTGATTCCAGCAAACAGTCGTGAGGACTTTTAGTGACGGACCACCACCGAGATTGTTACGTAAATACGAACATTTTCAAAAAGATAATGGTATTCCGGTGTACCTCAAAGGTGGAGTAATGGATAAAGTTTTGTTTGGAATAACTCTCGCTGGAATTGCAATTGGAATGGCGGATGGTCTCAGTACTCTCTTTAGTATGGCGTTTAAAAAGAAGAAATAATTGTGAGAGGTGCAACTAAATAAATTGTAGTAAATTATTTAATAAATTATACGACTGTTTTAAATCTTTGACTGTTTTTTTTATAGTGAAATGAAAATATGTTAGAGGTTGTACATTTCATAAGCAGGAAATCGAATTCGACATTTATTGTGCCCACTGTGCCCACTTTGTTCTGCGGAGGTGCTGGTTACAATTATTTTTTATTGCAATTGTAATAGACTTTTATTGTAATATAATTTATTAATTACAGAAATTCTCGAAAACAATTAAACATTTTCAGGATGTTTATACAGTTCCTCATAGAGAATATCATGTTTCATTAGTTACCATTTTTGGCGTGTTCGGAGACTCTCAACGGTATGTCAGGTTATTCGTCTGATGGTTGGAGATGTATTTGCGGTTTGGGTGACGCGGATTCAAGTCTGGCCTGCGGACATGAGGAAACGTTTTTTCTTTTAATTTTGTTTTTTATTCATTCGTTCTAGCAAAATAGCATTTTTAGGTTGTTCGGAGACGGTTGGTGGTGTGTTGGGATATTGGTCTGATGGTTAGAGGCCACGCTTGTTGTTTGGGCGACGCAGGTTCGAGTCCCATCTGCGGCTGGGAGAAAATGTTTTGTCTTCGAATTTTATTTTTAATCATACGTTTTAGCAAAATAGAATGGCCAACCGCCGCTTTGCGGCGGTAGTTCGTTTACCCAGTGGATTGCAATCTTATAGTTCGCCGCTCCGCGGCTCACGAGCACCCGTTGAACTGGAAAAGTGTTCGCTCGTTCGCCCGCCCGCCCGGCTGGGCTCCGATCCTGCAACCTTCCCATTCGCTTCCACGCATCTTAGCACTGCGCCACTTAGGCGGCATACACCTGGCCGAAATTTTAGTGGTTAAAAACTGCACTACTACAAAACTACAATACTTTTAAATGAACTTGTACGAATTGGACTTTATAAAAAATAAATAATAAAACTTCTTAAATGCGAGAAAGGTTTTTATTATTATGTAATTTATTTGTATGTTTGTAGATTTTCTCAAAGAGAATGATACAATTTTTTGCATGTTCGGGGAACAAGGACAGCATTTGAATGCAAAAATGCAAAATCATCCGCAAAACAATGTTTATATATTTTTTCTCGAAAACTATTAAACTTTATCATGATGTTTACTGCATTTACTCATAGATAATGATATCCTATTTGATTAGACACCACTTTCAGCTTGTTTGCAGATATGTATATCTCTAGAATTAAATATTGAATAGAAATTCAATAAAAAAACTTTTAAAACTTAAAATTTTTAACATGTATATATTATGAACAAGTTAGTATGTATGCAACGTGCAGTCGAGTTCTCAATAGCCTCAAGAGGTATCAAACGCGCTGTTTTCCAATCACTTAATTGAACAGACAAAACTTTAAATTTTATATATTGCAGAATTTATTTAAAATTTATTCCTTTGGCTCCTTCTATGAGTGAATACTATCACTTTATCATTACCACAATATTGAAATCTACAAGAACTTTTTACGGAACTTTTTGGTATTCCTATTACACATTAGATGTTTCTACTTAATAATTTTTCTGATCATACATTTTTATAAGAAAGTGTTTCTCACATTTATTTCACAAAGCCTGCCACATGTAATTGTTTTTTGATAACCAACATAAATTATCACGGACTACTCGTTTAAATGATTTTTTTCTGAAAAACCAAAAACCATATGTTGGTCAATAGGATTAAAAGAAAGTTACAGATTAACAAATATTTATTGTTATTTCATTACCTAAACAAAGAACAATTATTTCTTCATCTTCTTAAAAGCCTCAGCTTTTCTTTTAACAGATTTAACAAGTACATTTAGTTCAGCGTTTTTCTTTACATTAATATTATCTACTTTTTTCTTCTTAGATTTGACAGCTTCAAGATCGTCATTTTCCCCACGCCGCTTAATCTTCTCATTGATAAGCTTATCCATATTCTTAGTCTTCTTAAAATGTGGATCAGTTGGATCAATATTAAAATGATGGCTGGTATACAACGCCGAAAACCGTTCATCATTAACATTAACACTAAAATCATCCTGAACCTTGCTTTCCTCTGCAATCAAATCCTTCCCCTTTTTATTCCTACGTTTCTTCTTTGACTTTGAATCATTTTCAGCATCTTGAATCTTCTTCAAACTAAAATGTTTCTTGCCTTCATCTTCGTCATTTAACAAAAGTTCCAATTGTGCTTTTCTTTCAGCAGATTCGGTCTCCGAATCGGAGTCATAGTGACTATCTATCACCTTCGACTTTTCCTTCTTTTGTTTAAACTCGAGTTTGTTGAATTCCTCAGCAAAGTAAGAATCATTCATATCAATATCCGAAGGCATATCTGAATCATCTTTCCCATTATTATCTTGATCATTTTTAGCATTTTTCTTGGTTTCCCGCTTTTCTTTACGTTTTTCTTTTCGCTTATCAAGAAATTGTTCAAATGGCGTTTGTTTTTCAGAAACAGCTTTTTTCTCTTGTATAATTTGCTCAGTTTTCTTCTGAAGATCAATTCCCCAGGAAATTTCCATTCCAATATCTTTCTCATCCTTTGATTTTTCTTTGTTTTCGATTTCTTGAAGCAACATTTTATATTTATTAATCATATTTTCCTTTTTCTTCTTACCAGTCGGTTTATCTTCATTTTCTTCCGGTAAACAATTTTGTACATCTTGTGATTCTTCAGTGTCGAAATCCTCTTCGCTGCTTGAAGCCAAATAATTTTGCAAATCAGCATCAGCAACATCATCAATTTTACCACTAGCCAACTTCTCAGCAATCTCCACACGATCTGGATTTGTTTCGTCCCAAGTAAGATTAACCTTTGCTTGTTGCAACGCGGTTGTTGTAAAAAATCTAGGCTTATATTTAGCCAGCTCGGGAAGTGAACTGCAAACTTCTTTAGGCTCCTCATCAAAAGTCATATCTTCTGGAATATATCTCAAGTCAATTTTTGTAGCCGAACTCTCATACTCCATTCCATCACATTCTGTATAGATTTTGTTTGCTGATGTCTCACTATTGCAAGTAACAACAGCATAGTAATACTTCAACCTATTAAGCTGATACTGTCGAAGTTTTTCCATGTGATACTTTGCACCTTCTTGATTCTCATTTTCGTCATCATTTCGCTGATCCACTAATTCTGCAGGTCCCTTAATTTCTTCTTCAGCAAGACGTTTCTTCCCAAATTCAGATGTGTAAATCACCACTGATGTTATACTACCTCCAGGTGGGAGAAACGAGTTGAAAAGAACCATCAAATCACTAGCTTTTATTCTATCCCAATCCATATTACATGCAGCAAGTCTTGATGTGACTTCCTCAGTCGCTTCAGCATCTGCATCCAACTCGCCCCACTTGTGATCAATACCTGTCTCTTCCACCAACTCAACTTCTTCATCACTCTCCTCGTCATCAGAAGAAGATTCGCCTGAGAGCAAATTTCCTTCCCCTCTAGCATAATCAACAGTTAAATTCTTCAATTTCTTCTTGATTTGATTGTCCGCTTTCTTATCAGTTGCTGCTTCGGCCATGCCTTTTATTTGTTTCTCTTTTTTATTGTTAGTTTTAACTAACTTTTGCTTTCCTTTCTTTGGTTTTAAATCCTTTTCTGTGTTCGAGTCATCTTCAGATTCATTTTCTTCATCAGACAAGTTATCCTCTTGAGCATCTTCACTAACACTATTTTCGCTAGTTTTAGCATCAGATTCTTCTTCTTCATCAGAGTCCAAGTCATAATAACGTTTTAAATCTTCGGTAGTTGAATGACTTACAGGTCGTCCTCGCTTGTCTACCGTGTATTTTACTTTAAACTTTTTGTCTTTGAACATGCCCTGGAAACGTTTGTCGATTTTCACTTTACGGGCACCTTTCGGTATTCGGCGAAACTTGGGATCGGTGGCAACATGTGCGAATCGTTTATCGGCTTCCATTTTTGGAAATTGTTCCATATTTTACACAGAAAATTCAGAATTATTGCATTTACAATAACACGTGCGCCACTTTCAAAATATTTGTAATTTTAGTTTTGAGGTTAATAAGATGTATGCAACTAGTTTTGCATCTCTTCGCTGGAACATGAATACATGAACCATGAATAATTTTGACAGCCAGTGCAAAATATTTAATTCGCATAGATTGCGAACTGTAACTTCTAGTTTTTGCAGCCATTTATTCTCTCATTAGACATCCTTTCCCTTGATCACAATAGATCTTTGTAGTTTTCCATAAAATAAATGTTTTACGTTCGAACATTGACACATAGATGACATTGCTGTTGAAACGTGATTTAAATCTGTCAGCCTTCTCCGATATTCTCAAATTATTTGTGGTAGTAGATAAAAGGCATTCCCAGCGCCACCTGTGTTTCTAATTATCACGCAGGAGTTTAGTGGGAACGGGTTGGAGAGATTCTGCAGAAAATATCAAGTCATGGGTGGTAGCAGGGAAGAGTCGTACACAGTTGAACTGTACGTGCTTTAACGTCTCCAACCCATTCTTTCCGGGATTTTCCCCCGTTATTTATGTACCTCTACACCCTCTTCTCACACCTGGCTCAGCATTCGACGCATGCGTGATAAGATTGTAGCACAGGTGGCGCTGTTATTAACGTTTACTCTCTACTACCACCAGTGATTTGAATAGCTGAGAAAGTGTAACCAATCAACAAGAACAAAACACTCATTTTTACCTATTTGTATTCAGATAATAAAATACAAACTAATCAAAGCTATTAGGGAGTCTTACGCCGCCGATCTTTGCCTTTCTCTTTCTTCTCTTCCGGGCTGTTTGCGGTGGTTGCACGGCGATTCTTTTTATCGAAAGTAACATTTTTCACAGCAACGGTTGCAACCGGCCGTCCATGTTCCGAATGGAGTAGGACATCGTCAGCGTCGTCTTCCACATCCACCTTTGTTTTAGCATTCAGTTAATATTACAAACATGAAGATACAAAATATCGTAAAATACCAACCCTCATGTCTTTATTGCAAAGACGCATCATATCAACAACGTTATGAGATGCCTTATTACTCATCAATGACTTATTCGTCAACCACGGATGGTTAAGCATTTCAGCGGCCGTCATTCGTCCAGCAGGATCCTTATTTAAAACACACTTCAGGAAGTCCCACAATTCGGGCGAGAACGATTTATGCTTCAGTATCTCCCTGTGGCAGATATTATTGCTAATGTCAGCTTCATTCTTACCACAAAACGGCATTTCGGATGTAATCATATAGTAGGTTATTACGCCAACCGCCCAAACATCACACTGTTGACTGTAGGTCTTTGATTGAAGGATTTCCGGAGCTTCCTAGCAAACAAAATATTGAAGTACCATATTCTATTCTATTCAATAATAGACTTGAAAACTAGAGCTGGCCGAAAAGCATGGCTATCGGTATATGAGGTTTGGATACCTCGAATGAGTGGAGTCCTAAATTGGGATAGGACAGAAACTTGGTTATTTTGGCTACTTACACATGTACATCAAAGTGCCACACTTATCAGTCAGCATATTTTCAAGTCCACGACCCCGCCGAACGATACTCAAGCCGAAATCGGTGAGTTTAATATACAAATGGTCCTCCGCATTTTGTGGATTGTCGGTAACAAGAACGTTCTCCGTTTTCACATCTCTATGAACAATATCTATGAATATGGTGAGTGAATTCCTTTGTGCGTCTTTGTAACTTACCGTTTTTGTGCAGATAACGCAGTGCACCTCCCAAATCAATGATCACCTTCTTAACGCTGACCTCACTTAACTGTCGACTTTCTTTCGTGAGCTTGAACAAATCCGTGAAGCACTTTTCCATGATGAGATAAATCTTGGTAGACGACTCCAACACCTCCCTGAGTTCGATGATGTGTGGATGATTTAATACTTTGAGAATATTTATCTCGCGCTCGATGATCTTTAAGCTCTGAGACGACGTATATTTTTTCTCAATCACTTTTGATGCCCACAGCTTATTACTCTTCACATCACGCACCTCGTACACGGTGCCAAAAGTACCCTTCCCGAGGATATTGCCTACCGCGTAAATCTTCACAAAGCTGTCTTCATTTCCAATGCGTAGATGACGTACTGGTCGCTTGCCCAATGTCTAGGACGCAATTTAATCATTTATATTTATGGTCTTACATTTGACAAGCCTCCTCCAGATGCATGCTTACCGAGAAGCCAGTAATGAAACTATCTGTATTGATGGCCGTATGAACTCGGTCCTTCTTACTGACGTCCGATTTAAAGGCCATGCTGATGCCGCGCTTAACGAAGTCGCCCATTGTGGATGTGAATGGCTCCCAAAGCCATTCTTCAACAGTAATCGCAACCTACATGAAATTTGCAAGGAAAGTAGAGTTCTTACTACCTATGAAAACGTCACACATTGTTCTGACACGCAAAATGACAGCCATCTTAAAATTACAACATTTATTGAATTTGAGCAAATAGATGAATGAAACTGTAAAGTAAGAACTAGTTCATAGACAGGACTATGAAAACATGTAAACCTCAAAGCAACACTGAATTTGAGGAGATTTCAGGAGATGCCAATACTTTTGGGACTAAAAATGATGAAAATCTTGAAAGTATCCATATTATTGAATAAGAACAAGTACAAAAAAAGTACCGGGTCTAAGAAATACTTGAATATGCCGTCTGAGGCCTCAGAACTGTATGAGATTTGGAGGGTTGTTGCTTGGGGACCCCCTCGTCACCCATTTGAGGATACGGTAACCAATTGCAAGATATCTTTCTGATCAGAAAAGTCTCATGAGAAACCTATGTAATTCAAATGTACTTGCACAGAATAGTATCATATAATGATAAAAATAATGCTAAAAATTTACAACAAGTTATAACCCGAAAATATTCAAGTGTAATTTGGCTTAAAAACTTAGGAGATTCTGCATTAGCAGTATCTAATTATCTATATTTGTTAAAAGAACAAAACATAAATGAAATTTCTAAATTTAGATTTTAATTAGTTATATTTTACAAATGTACCGAAGTAATTAAAATTATTTAAAACGCAAACGTTTTAATACAATTCATTTACTACCAAACTAGAGTAATAAATCATCAAGCTACGCGTCACAACGAGCGGAACGCAAAACATTCGAGCGATGATCACACATCACATCTAAACAAATAAAATATAAATAAGTCTCAATCAGCTTCTTCAAACGAAAGTCTTCTTCAAACGCAACTTAAACTGCGTTATTTACACCGAATTATACGAATAAATTCTCTAATCTCAAAAGAAACGTTCTGTAAAAAACGTCCAAAGCCCTATTTCAAAAAATAACGAATCCCTATCAACTGCAATGTTTGTACTTTTATCACGTTATCATTTTAGAAGCGTAATTCGGTATAAAAACACCATCGCTGG